>MU952450.1:0-13449 GCA_036418165.1 Cooperia oncophora | reverse complement strand
TGGGTTTCGCACAACGATGCTGTACCTTGTTCACGACTACCTCGAGATATTCTACAATGTATAAGCTGTTTTCTTCGGTTTCATACTTGGAGACACTGCGAGACCCCTTTCACAATTAGGTTTGCATTACAGGGTGACATTTTTTGATGATGTTTAGAGTTTGGAATAGAAGGGGCATGCTTGGAATGGAATGGAATGAATGACCGACCGTTTTTTTCTGGGATGGGACTGTCAAAGAAAGGGTGGAAATCGCGTAAGGAAGCTATGGCACGATTGACCGCGGCGCAGGGCACATCGTTGTTGGGGAATCCCCAACGGGGGGGGGGCGTATTTAGGCCGAGAAAAATTTATCTGGATAGTTGATGTTCGTCGCCTCACGGACGTGGTGAAGCGAGGGGGTCGCACTTGCTCATTGTTGGAAGGGAGGGGGGGGGTCGTATTTACTTTCTGGCCTTTCTAGGAGTGGTGGGAGTGGTGGTTGACTTTTCGTGATTTTCCTGTTTCATGCGTACTATATAACCCCCCCCCCCTCCCCTGATCGACAGCTCGATGAGGAGGGTAGGGGTGGTCGTACCGACCCTCGAAAAAAAGAGTGGGGGGGGGGTCGTACGAAGTGGACGAGAATTCCCAACCAATGATACGCCCTGCCGCGGCATCACGTGCCCTCTCCCCCGCATCCCCACCCCCACTTTCACATTCCTTCCAAATCGTTGTCGGTGACTTGTTGTGATTCCTAGGACGCGATTTCAGTGCTCACCGGATACCATTCTAAGAATGGCGACCGACAAGCGAGTAAAGCAGTTAGAAAAAGAGTGCCAGCTAGCGAAGACAGGCGAGCCAGAATGCCGAACAAAAAAGGATCTGGAAAATGCTTGGAATGAGTTCGCAAAGGTCGCGGAGCAGCACAAGGAGGTGAGGCTGTAGTACCACTTATCTTTGAAGATTCCAATTACACGGAATCTGGTAATTAAGATTATTTGAGGTCGTGGCGGAATGCATAAAATCAAGGAGATCACGTGAGTGTAGATTTTCTGCTTGTGCTTTATCATAAACTCGTGTCTAGCTGCATCGCAATGCATACCTGAATAGCATGAAGTAACCTGGCGCGCTCAGACATGGCGTGGATAAGCGTCTCTTACAGGGTCAAAAAAAACTCCCCAACAAAGCGCTGAAAGCGGAAATGTGCGGTGGCTCAACAAAAAGGTATCCCATTAGATCGCGGCATCCACATACTCCTAACATCTGGCAGAGAAAGTTCGATTCTGGGACCAAGCATGCTGTAGCAGTACCACTTCATATTGCCCCCGAATGGGTCCCATCTCTGGCTGCGAGCTTTCTGTTGTCAGTGCTGAACACCACCATAGAGTCTGTTGTACTAGATTTTACGGCTATTGAGATACCAAGACCATAAAACACCCTTTTTATGGCGATGCTGCTAGAAATGCCTTCATGGCCCAAACTAGCTCTAATCGCATGTTGCTTTACTTTATCAATCCTGTTTAACGCTGCAGCGCGCGCTCGCAACTTACACCAGAGTGCTGTTACACCAGATGTGCAAAAGTCAGATCCCCTGCAAGACTTGAACATGCATTCCAGCTGACCCCATCGGTGTAACTGTGGTTAAAGCGAGCATAGAACCGCACCAGTTTCCTGGAGTCAATCTTCGATTACCCTTGCACACCTCTACCACTCTCTATCTTTTCCCGACCTTCAACTAATTTTCGACCTTCCATACCGCGAGATACTGTGTCTGCAATTAACTGCAACTAAATTCATTGTTGGAGTGTTATACTAAGCGCTGAAACTGAGTAGGGTAGTCTACAGCAATCAAAGCCACGAGCTTGCACAAGCTTTCCATCTTCAACGCGAAGGTTTTGAGTAGAAGAAACGCCATTACTTGCGGACCAACCCAATACTTCCGTTCAGAATCGAAGTGGCTTATTGAAGGCGACGAAACCGATGCAATGAATAACGGAGGCCAGCCAATTAATAAGTCAGCATTATTATTCTAACAGACGAATCTGGTGCCAGTGTGGGCTTGGTTGGCCTGGGCAGGAGCAGATCCGAGACTTGAACGCGCGTCGCGTGCTAAGGCGTGCCACTCACCATTATACCAACTCCGCCGCTCTTATATCTTCACTGCAGACAAAACAAATGCTTCCTAAAACGTTTCTACCTGTTATTTTCCTTTTCAGGTCGAGCTCACCAAAAACGCCATGTTGCTCGTGGTAAGATGGAGGAGTCCATTGATGAGAAGGTACGGAACTCATAGGCCTAAAGATGTGACAGGGCTTGTATGCATAATATCTCTCAGTCCGTTCCATATAAGTACAACATTTACCGGGATATAAGGCACGCTTAGTAGCAGAGATACACGGAAAGTCTCTCAGCACAGCATCCGCTTTTTTGGTCTTTTCTGCATATTCCAATCTTCTAACTAGTATCACTTCCTACTCAGTAGATTTCACTCCCATAATAAGACAGAAACAAAACAAGAAATAGTCGAAGTAAAGGCTGGAAGAAACATTTGTGGCGTTTGAGGCAAATATGCGTCCCCTACAAGAATGCTTCTTATATCTCCGGGAACAGGGTAATATTAGGTCATCCCACTCATAAATGTGAGATGAGATATAAAGAAGAATAGCAGGAAAAAAGGGCTATGACTGAAAGATTCTACATCGAGAGCCAATACATTTGGCTACCTACACGTGGAATTTGGCCAGCCCAGTCACAGAAGGAAATCTAGAAAAATTAAAAAGAAGCCCGAATAGTCAAAATCAGCGCCGGATTTCTGGAATCAGGCGTCATAAGAGGAAAAGGCGCTGCTCAAATTTGACCTGTGCCGGATCAGTAGTTGCGTGCAATGGTGCTTCCGAGATGCAAGGGAGAAGATTTGGTTTAGGAGCCTGAAGAACAGGGCACATCGTTGGTTGGGGAATCCCCAACAGGGGGGGGGTCGTATTTGGCCGCCAGGAGAGGGGGGGTCGTAATGAGTGCGGTAGCCAGTCGTCAGTGTGCTGAGTCCTGTACAGCGAAGCTTGCTTTGTAGAGAACTCGGATATGTAAAAAAATAGTACAAAACTTTCATTCATCAAACTAATCCGAAATAACTGGAAATATTAATAAGTCGACATCATCTCGTAAGTGACTAAACAGTACAACTCATACTCTGGTTCGCTGCGGATGATGGGGCGTGTCCGCGATCGCGCTTGGCGCTGAGCCAACCTGTTTTTTTCGACAAACGACAGGACTACCATATCGTTCGTCAGACGTTTTCCAGCAGTTGGTCTCCTTCATCGGAATCAGCAATTGGCGGAGCACGAATCTGGCGGCGTCGACAGGGACACGCTCCATCATACGCAACGGAAAACACTGTAAACAAGTGCACAGGTTCGCCATGGACCTCCCTGAATCCTATAGACACATTTGCTCGCGTGGACAGACATTACGCTCAAATTGCACCATCCCATCACCTCTGCGCGGACCTCAATGCGCGGCGCATCCAAAGTTAGCATGATTGGCGCTAAACAAACCACATCCTGCTCCTGCTCCACCACAGGATACGTTCTACATGTATTTCTGGCTATTCGAACACGCTCGCTTGAAACCGTACACAGAAAACGGACTTTCGAACAGTTCGGAGTGTTCCCCAAATAATCCCCAACGCAATTATCTCATGACTCCCGGAAGCTTCAAAAAACGTTCAAGTAGTTTTTGGAAAGAGCAAATCTTCTAGAACTCGACAGTAGTTTCAGATTCCCAAACTATTGAGGTTCAAGGGAAATATCTTGGTTCAAAAAAACTCCCCAACGCAAATTTTCTCTATGAATTTGGCGACCTTTATGAACATGTCAGTATGTTTTGGAAAGCTCAAATCTTTCTCTATACGACTGCGTTCTTTCTTTCCCACAGGTCCGCTATTAAGGAAGTTATGGCCCTTTAAAGACACCCTACTTTCCTGAAAATCCGCGCTCCAATCAAACCACCTGCAACCACCTTGCGCTGTGGGTCCTGCCCAGAATCCCTCCTCGGTACCTCGGCCTTTGATCAGCTGATTTCGGCTGGTTTGCTCTCGTTCGTATTTACTCTTTCGTGTTTATCTTCTTCTCGGTTTATTCGAATATCGAATATTTATCTTCTTCTAGTTTACTCGAATACACGTCAGAGCGCGCCCCAGCAATTTTGCTTGGACCGCTCAGAGTGCTCTTAGGAGGAAGTTGGCTTAATTTCCTGTTTTTCCTTTACTTTGCGATCGATTCAGGTACCAGAGTTTGTTTTGACTCGAGGAAAGATAGGTGAAACCTAATGGCCTTTCTTTTCTATTCTCTTTTCTGAATTAGGATAGAAATGAGCAAAAAGCGAGGGGGCCTCGTTCAGGATTGTTACTTTTTCCATTTTTCGCGCTTACTTATACATAAACTTATGAAGTTTCTTCCTCCTCGGGGGAGGGGGGGAAGAAACTTCATAAGTTTATGTATAGGGGGGGGGGTCGTACCGAACCCCAAAAAGGTGGGGGGGAGGTCGTACGGGCTTCACCAAAATGGCCTAAGTGGATGGTCATCACAGCGAAGGATTTCTGCATGTTAGCTTCTGAGCGGCGCTATGCAGAGAACAAATGATTTTGGTGTACAGTGCCTGTTCCTCGACCAATGGACAAATGGAGGATACCACACAACGAGAAAAAAAGGGGCACCGTTGTTCGTCATAGTGCTAGACCCCGAATAACTGTATTGTAAGGCAGTGCTAGGACACAAGCAGAAACCTGGATTCTATCGCCTCATTCGCCCAACATGAAGCCGTGCGATTTCAAGTTTCCTGGTCAGGGCTAATGCCGTTTGGACTCCAGAAATTTCGTCTTCGAGCTCATCAGCGCGGCGCCACTACGATTACCTCCTGGGCTCAGCCTTAGTAGAGCGCAGGTAACCGTAGTGTCCTCCCTTGGCGCCAGCGCCAAAAATGAATGTCATATTGAAGTTACCCCTATATACAAGTTTTTAGCGGATTTGGTGATCTTGCCACTTTTAAAATGAGCTCGAAGACGAAATTTCTGGAGTCCAAACGGCATTAGCCTCTGGTTCAGTCGAAATTCTGTCCGACGGCAAACACCACAACCTTTTGTCGTTCGCCGAAAATGGCATCAACAGCAATTCACTCGCGCCTGTCGAAAAAAAAGTACTAGTGGTCCAAACGCTTTTTGAGGCACTTGGAGAGTGGGTCACTGGTGAAGGAGGCATCCACTTAATTTCACGTATTTATTTTCCTTTTATATGGATAAAACCTTCCATATTTTTCAGTGAGATGAACTGATATCTCGCAAAGTTCCCTAAGAAAATCTCTTTCTAATTGGGCCACATCGCTACATCATGATTTAGAAAAAGTGTGTTAATCCAGAGCGGAAAGAATCAAGTGGTGGCGGCTGAAAGAGCGGGAGGCAGCTGTGATTTCTCGTATTCGACTACCTGAAGTCACAACTGTTCAGGAGACCTGGAACGAAGCCGTTAATTCTATAATCCAGGCCGCCCGCTCCGAACTCGGCACAACGAAGCCTGGACGGCGGAGGATTGACAAAGACGCGTGGCTCTGGACGGATGATGTCAAAGCGAAGGTTCGAGAAAAGAAGAGGCTCTATCACGCGTTTCTCGAGCAGAAGTCGGCTGACAACTGGCGGCAGTATCGGGAAGCGAGGAATGTGGCAAAGACGGCCGTGGCTGCTGCGAAGGCCGCTCACTTCGATGATATCAGCAAGAAGCTGGAGACGCGCGACGGTGAGCGGTACCTGTACGGACTTGCCAAGTCTCGTCATCGCCAAACCGAAGACATTGAGAAGTTCTTTGGCATAAGTGATGAGAATGGGCAACTTCTGATGGACCGAGGAAGGGTATTGCAACGATGGCGTGAATACTTCAAGAGCATCTCAACCGTGGAATTCGCCCATCCCGCTATACCCAGTACCGCACCAACATATGGCCCCGTTCAGAAGATCACCGTACAGGAAACCGAAGCTGCTCTGAGGAAGATGAAGGCCGGCAAAGCAACAGGCCCCGACGACATCGCAGCTGATTTGTGGAAGTCACAACGCTGGTTTCCTGCGGGTTGGTTGACGAAACTCTTCAACCAGATCGTCGAAGAGAAGAAGGTGCCTAAGGACTGGCAGCAGAGCGTGACGACCGATTTGGGAGAAGAAGGGCAACCCGGCAGAGTGCTCGAACTACCATCCAATTCGCCTTCTCTCGCACACTATGAAAATCTTCGAGCGAATTGTTGACGCCCGTGTTCGTGATATCGTCCAGCTTTCCACCAACCAGTGTGGCTTCGTGGCGGGTTGTAGCACCGTCGACGCCATACATGCCGCTCGCCTATTGCTGGAGAAACACCGTGAGAAGCGAAAGCCCGTGCATGTAGCCTTCCTAGACCTGGAGAAGGCCTTCGATCGTGTGCCACGTGACGTTATATGGTACGCTTTGAGGCGGCATGGCGTGCCCGAAGAGCTAATCGAGTGGGTGCGCATCCTTTACTCATGCCCAGGGAGCCAAGTTCGCTCACCAGCGGGTGTTTCAATGGAGTTCCCCATCACCGTCGGGGTACATCAAGGCTCTGCGCTCTCCCCACTTCTTTTCGTTGCCGTCATGGATGCCATATCACAAGATCTTCAGAAGGAAGTGCCTGGACCCTGCTTTACGCTGATGATGTGATGCTTGCTTGTGAAGATAAGAGCGCACTGGAACAGCAGGTGCAAGCTTGGGCCGAGCGTCTGGCGAGGTTTGGACTCAGGTTGAACGTCAACAAGACCGAGTACCTGACCACCGACCAAATGAGCAGGGCTCCATTAAAATCGATGACACGGTGCTCAAGCGCACGGAAACATTCAAGTATCTCGGATCAGCACTTGCGTCCGATGGCAGTCTGAACTCGGAAGTGAGTGCACGAGTGAGTGCGGCATGGTCTAAGTGGCGATCCATGTCTGGGATCCTTTGCGACAAGAGAATGCCAGAGCGCCTCAAGTCTAAAATCTATCGTACTGTCGTCCGACCTCGCGTTATATGGTGCCGAGTGCTGGCCCGCGACCAAAGAAGTTGAGGCTCGCCTTGGTGTGATGGAAATGAAGATGCTGCGCTGGACGGCGGGCGTCACGCGAGCGGACCGCATTTGTAACGATGTCGTGCGCAAGAAGTATGGTGTAGCCCCCATAGCAGAGAAATTGCGCGAAAACGCGCCTTCGATGGTACGGGCACGTACTTCGCGCGAAGGCTGACACCGTCCGTAAAACTGCTCTCGAACTCGAGGTACCAGGAAAGCGGCCAAAGGGCGTCCCAAACAGCGCTGGCTCGACACACTGCATACCGACTTGAAATTAGCCGGCATTCACCCCGATCAGGCATTCAATCGGGAAAAATGGCGTAGTTATATCAAAAGAGCGGACCCCGCCATCAAGCGGGACAAACGCTGAAGAAGAAGAAGAAGTGTTAATCTAGAGCGGGCTTCCTGCTTCCTTCTTTGACAAGAGCAAGAATATAATGATGGCATCAGATCAGTTCACTTATTGTTAGCACGCGCCGCTCACATAACTCAATTATCAAATAGAGAACGCATTCAAATACCACAGATGGCTCGAAGTTATCGTTCAGGATTCCTGTCCTAGTTCAGTCAAAAATCGACTAATTTAGGCAGCCAAGCAAATCGTCGCGAAAATTGGCTTATCAACACGGCTTTCTCCTACTTGGCACTCAAATTGTGCTCGCAACCCAAAATGCATTTTCACAATGATCGCCTTCGATGCAGGGATGTCATGTAATCTCCGTCATTTGCTCACAGTTTCTTTAACAAAACTACAGCTGATATATTCGCAATCGGGGCGGCGTGTCAGCGAGGTGAGAGGGGAAGAGATGGGCCCATCCGCGGTGTTTTTTACCACTAGTTGTTTCCTACCCGAAATGGCCACAGCAGGTGGAAAACGCACCCGCGGACTGGCCCATTCTGCGGACCCTGGGATTGCCTCGCCGGACTGCGACGACATGACCCTTTACCAGAGAGGCCTCAACGTTCTACCATTAGTCGATCCTCAGCGAGCACCGCCTCAGATAGAGGATGTGGACAAAAACCAGGTTCACCTAGGTAGATGAATGCTTTGATGCGAATTGTTGGGCGCGAAAAATCCACGTCGAAACATATCTAGTTACCTTTCGGCAACGGCATGATATCCGCCTACGTGACACTTGAATATGACTTAACTTACGCTGTGTACCCCAAAATGGTTACATACTTCGTTCGAACGAGACTGGCTGGGCTTTTGATGGGACCCTTTTTGCTCTGGGAAGATGGCAATCATTTTATTGTAAAACGCACGATAGGCGCGACAGTTGTGTCAAATCGTGCGAGCGCCCGCACGAAAAACACATCGTATTACCATCTTCTTGCACACGGCCACTCTCTTCCTGTCTTGGGGTGGGATGGTTGAATTTAACGCCGAAATGATGCCGCGCAAGTTCAAATCAATTGCAAGAAATGCTGATTAGCTTGGGCGTTCAAGTGGTAACGAGTTCTTTGCCGAGATTGTCGAAGACGGTAAAAGTGGAGAAAGTTTCAGGATGCTCGTTTAATGACTCCCAAGCCAGTGTTCTATGTAAACCTACTGAAGTTGAGAGTGCAAGAAATGAAAAATTTCTGGTGGTTTGTATGCCAGAGAGGATACTCAATGGTGGTTCGCCTGTCACTGCCATCCAAATGGTCAAGTCCATGACCACCAAAAAAACTCGAAAAAATTTTTTCGCTGAAACCTCTTAAATAGGGGTAATCAATGGCCCTGATCACGATTCTGACAATTATTTATGGCGCCGACGTGATCTGGGGCCAGCGTGGCGCTAAATGGCCACTGCGAGCGCGAAGGGATGCTGCATAAACCCCTAAAGAAACTGCAGTATACCTCACTGTATGCAAAGTAAAGCACTTCAATTTCGACCTTATTCAATATTGTTTTTCATGTCTAGTTGAGGAACACTTTATAAACTCTATGTATTCTGCTTTACAGCTGAAACAGATGCGAATGAGATGATAAAACTTGCGTATTTTAAGCGATTTGTTTTTATTCCTTTTTTGACATTCCCAATAGCGTTTAGCAAAAATGAAACCCATCTGTGTGGTCCTTGTATGGACCCCTACAACATGCAACAAATCGTTTTGAAAAAGCTCACCACGGCCTGAACGACCTCCCTTGTAAGTGCGGCCATACGTTCTTGTGTAAGGAAGGCTGGTCTTCAAGATGTGGTCAGGATTGTAGATATTCCACCTACAAACCTAAAAGGACAACTAGTTCGTAATCGTCTTTATGACCGCCTTTGTACAACTCCTTCCTGCATCATATGTCCGTTCGGAAAGCAAGGGGACTGCATGACATCGGGGGTAGTGTACCTGATCACATGCTGTCTTTGCAAAGAGGAGTATATCAGTGGATCGGGTAGACCTTTTTGTATTCGCGCGTTAAGGAACACCAAGATGGCATGAGAAAGTCCAAAGTTGCTACTCCTCTAGGAGAGCATAGGGTACGGTGTCATGCATGACAACATGTGTTTTGAGGCGGCTGTCACGATGTTGTCACGTGAATCCGATATTAGAGGGCTTCTGGATCATGGCCAAGAACCCTCAGATCAATAGGAGCGAAGAGTGTGTGGCGGTTATCACGGAGCTGGCGCCCTTCGCGAGTCTGTGCGGGTTTTGATCTAAGGGGTCGATCCCCGTGGTCCGTTGCGGCGGGGTCGGGGGGTTGTACAGTAATCAATAGTATGAGGGTAGACGGGTTTTGCAGTGCGGGTGGCCTGGAGTGACCTTTGGAGGAGTTTGATCTACACGATCGACTCCCTAAAAGGTTAGTTCTTATTGTTCTCGTGACGTCATCACAGTAGTTTACGACCCCTTTTGAACTTTTTCTGTAGGTTGAAATAGTGTTGGATGAGTAGTATCGAAAATGTCTTCTGACTTTCCAGGCTCTGAAGAAGGCGACGACGCCGAAACGTCAGCCGAATAAAATTTTCATTACAATCTTGGTTGGAGCTAAACCAGTATACTGTCAGTCTTTCCTCACTTGTCAGTGTATCGTCACCTTTTGCAAATTACAATTGGCTTAACCATCTCATGCTCGTACGGCGATCACGATCACCTGCAATAGAGAGGGTCTTATTGCAGATGGTTTTTCGTGTTTCTCTTCCTCATCAATAAGTAACCTAGCCCACTGTTATACTATTGAACTGTAGTGCCTAGGTCGTGCAGTCGCAATAATTGCCTTAACCAAACTGAGCGCCGCGGCGTTTTAGCAGTGACTCTCGTTCACACTTTCTGCGTCTCCGCGCGCATGATTTGTGTGCAAGGCACAGCGCACGGAACGAAAGTCTTTGTGCCGCATTCTGCCGCGCATTCTGTTTTCATTTTTGAATAATGAACTGGAGGGGAGGGGCAATGTCAGTTTTGACGACTTATTTTAGTATGATAAAAGAATTAAATGACATGGATAAGTCAGAGGGGGACTATGATGGCATTCAAGAAGAGTAGTCTTTCAGTCATATGGAATTTGTTCATGAATGACCACTCGGCCATCATTTTCTGGAAGATCAGGTGTAAAGAGCAAATCAGACCGTGATGCAGTCGCGCCGTTGGATTTCTATTTTTCATTTGGGAATGACGAACTCCCCTCTAAATAGAAACCAACCGATATGAAGAACAAGGTAGCCGAAACCTTGGCCAACTAAGCTCGTAGAGCTGAAGACGGATTGTTTGAAAATTTTCATATTACAGTTACAAATCTTTGGGCTGATATTTTTGAAGTAAATGAGACAGTTTTAGTGGACACCTTTGGTCCATAGAGAATGTAGAATAAGGAAAAGCATATAGCATATACTCAAGCATATACTCAACGAAATCATGCACAATCGCATGGCTAGCTAGGAAGAAATTAATCCACAAAATGTGAATTGTAGGCAATACACAAATGCGCGAAACGGGAGTATGCGTGTATTGCTGACAACTCACGCAGCGTTCAATGTGTTAAGTTATACCATTTCAGGTACTGCCCGAGAGTGAACAGTTTGACGCGTCTCATCCTATTCGCACGAGAAGACAGACTTGCAAGACCAAATTCTCACAGGAGTTGAATCAACTTGCACAAGACTTCGGCGCACATTGCGAGAAAAACCACATGTAAGCGGCAGCTCTCTTCCTGAAATGAATTTGAATGTGTTGTTTCTCTGCCAAACATTTCCCATCTTCTATTTTGGCCTCCTTGAACGGAGTCCTCAGCTCAAGCTCATTGTTGCTTACTACCACGAACCTAGCCTACTCGCTAACCTACACCCGTTCCCCAAGCCACGCCCATTTTTCAGCGCGGTCATTGTTTGTATTTTGAACCTTGCTTTAGCATGTAGTGACAGCTCTTGTATTCCAAAGTTGTGCTGCTGACGTTGCAGGCCTGAACCCCTCATTAGAACAGCTGAACTAATGCTTAAAACAACAACAAAACATGCTTGTTGTCTTGTTTCGGAAATAGAATACATTATTGAAGAAGAACAAGCGGGCTCAATGTTTAGAGCGGTTAGTCGTGAATCTCCTCATTCGCTCACACGAAACAGCCCTACACTGTGAGCAGCCTCTTTGCCATTGCCAACTCCTCCTTCTTGCTCATCGGCGGTACGCTCATTTCATCGATTACTGTGGAACACCTGCCAACTTTGCGCAAACCTCACCCATTTCTGGGAGATGTCCCAATTTAGCGGGCTAGAGTCTCTTTTTCCACTGGGAATAAATAAGACAAGGTACAACCGCTTAGGGGTCAAATGACGCCACTACTAAAAAAGAATGCCCTGTGCGTGATCCGAGTAATTCTGATATGCTAGCCTATTTCGGTGAAAGAAGATGTCGTTAGGTAGATGTTGGGCGCTACGTTGCTCATGTTTCTCCACCAGAGCACAAGAAGCTACCCGCGTAATATCCGCCATCTTGATCCGCACGCTATCTAGCTGCTGTCGCATGGACCCTGTCTATGCCATCGAATCCTCGCCTCCCGCTCAGAATCACCTTCAACAGTGATGGTCTGTCCCATGGTGTTCCCGCCGGTTTCCTTTGCTCTCTTCAAAACAGTTCCTTCAATCAAGTGGTCCGCGAAATGCTTCCGTGCTGGTGACATTAGCCGCAGAGAACATATCAAATAAAGAAGCCAGAGATGCGTGAAGGATTACTTTCACTCTGCAGGACAACGGCTTACAAGAAGAGCTGCTTGTTTGCACAGGGTTTTCTGTGCTCTTGCCTGGAATCGGTTGCAGGTTGAATCCATCTCATTGGGCTTGCCGACGTCCGCAAACTTATCTTAAGTGCCCACTGCTTAGGATATTTCTGTTCAGAGTGTTCCCAAGACTTTTTTTTTACTTCTTTCTCTAGTGAGGAGGTACCTAGAAGCCACTGGTTCATGGATGAGCGCCTACTACCCGTATAAATTGATCGCAAGAATTGATTTCAAATGCTGAGTCTATCAGCAGGTACGGTTTTGCATTTCTTCCCCTGCATCAAACGAAAACAGCTTCAGACCATTTCCTATCCCCGTTAACCACGGGTCAAAAATCGCGAAACGAAATCTTCAAACTTCAACTTTCGATAATCGCCAACAACCACACTCCATATCCCGTGGATGAGAGGAACGCATTTCATTTAAACGCGGCTTGAGAAGTGTTTTTTGTGTGGTTTCATTTCCATTTGAACAAATATCATCCTGTCTTGTGCAGAACAAAGGCGTGGCTACAATTGTCCTCGAGCCAGGGCACGCCATTGCGTTGTGATCATTTCCTGAAAAATACGACCCCCCCCTAATTCCATCTTCAAGTACGACCCCCCTCCCCATGTTACCTTCCACTTTCCTAGATTTTTCCAACCTCCTACCACTTTGTCTATTTTTTCCCAAAAAATTTCTGGTTTTTTTACAAAATTTTGCTGTCGAGCGGGGGGGGAGGTCGCAGTACCTACGTACGTCCCAAGCACGTCCAGCACTCTGGCGCTGGTGTAGCATACTGACAATACGTACGAGGAAGGGGCGATGATAGGAGCTACGATGACCGCCCACAAGGGCACCATATCTATAAATAAACCAAAGGACTCACGACGTGACGATCAATAAACAGATGAAAGTACATTTTCAGACCTTTCTGATCGCAGGAACACATGTGCTTGCGCTTAGGAAGCCCTATCTAGAAGTTGCACCTTCCCAACACCTCTGCCTGAAAGCCCTATGCATGGCGCAGAGGTGATGCCAATTAGAGCCCAATGAACTATTACCTGATATACTTGACGAAAACATGCGTTTTAGAAGCATACCAAAGTGTTCAAGTCAACTGGAGGTTTCATGGTGATTTTTCGTGTCGTGGGGGAGTGATCACGACATGATCACAACGGGGGATTTTTTCGAATAGCAGGCTTAGG
>MU952448.1:0-15457 GCA_036418165.1 Cooperia oncophora | reverse complement strand
GCAACTCGATTGCAGCAGACATTTGTAGCATATCAGAATTGGAAAAATATTGTTCAGGTGAGTAAAAGTCATGAACAAAAAAAGTCCTTCACCGAATTCTTTAGAAGTATACTGTACGTAATTCCCTGAATATTTCTGTGGTGATTCCATGGTTTCCTTTATGTAAGCATTTATCTTAACGGTTTTCCAGCATCATCTTGTCATAGACCTGCATGTCTTGAATGTCTTCTAGAAAGGTTGTAATTCACGCATGTATTATTTTCGAGCTGGACTTCTACAACCTGATCCGGCTGTCCAAACTGTTCACGATTTCCTTCTATTTCGTCTATGAAGAAGAGCAAACCTCCTACACAGTGCCTGAGCAGTGTGGTTAATTTATATCCTTCAAACGTTACATTTACGTGTTTCTTATCGGAAAAACGGGAAAGGACCTTGTGGAAACCTTGCAGAGACTGAACCTACACGACAGGAACATAACCTTCACCGGAGAAGATTTAGGGAATGAGGCTTTTTCGCCGTTCCTCAACACAAATGAAAGGACAGGAAAAGAGAAGCGTCAGTTACTGAATGGAAAAACACGTCACTCATTTACAGCTTCCCATGAAGCCAGCGATTAGAAAAACTCGTCCAACCATATCACGCTCTGACTTGAGCACGTACGAACAGTTCGGCATAGGGTCCTTAAACAGGGCATTCCCAAGATTTTTTGATTTCTTTTTACCACTGTATTACTTGCTATCTTCTTATACTATCTCTGCTGCATAGCTGCTTATATTTGAACAAGGGTTCCTTTTTGAGGTTCCTCTATACTGCGCCAATCGGCGCTCATTTCTCACTGCATTGCATTCTCTTCTATAGCACTGGAGTACGATTGCAGTGGTAGCGAGTCGATGCGGTATTGCGAAGTCTAAACGCTACCTTATGCCATGGTTCGTTCTTCCAGACCTTCTTGCGCTGCATTCCATGCAAATATAATAAGTGTTGCGGAAGTCTCTAGTTGGAACAGAGGTGTTGTAATGTTCACTGTTCAGTGAACGCGTATGTAGTGTTCACTTTCGTGTAGTGTTATTTCAGCATTGAAAAAATAAAAAGTGAAGCAGGTGTCACTTGGCTGCTTTCATAATTTATACTGGGGAGTGATATGATAAGGGTGGCGATGATGAAAGAATGGGCTGAGTGTGGCGAAGCCCTGCCGCTAGTACGTCGCAGTTCTAAATTGCGAACGTGGGACATCATGTGCGGTTCTGCTGCCCCACCCGGTCCAAGAAAGATGTTCTGTATGTTTCTTTTGCATTCTGCAGGAAATTTGAATCTTTGCAAAACTTAGCACGACACCAAATGATTCATTTGTTGCCTGCGAAATTGGTGAAATAGTCTCTCGTCGAATTTTCCCTTAATATTTGGAATGAATCATTTTCAACATGACAAACCTCAGATACATAAGCTCTATTATTGAGGCGTTGTTTTTTTCTGACACAGGCTATTTAATGTCTTTGCCTAAGGACTCTGTATATACAGTCCTCATCATTGCGGACCGGTGGGGCGTGTCAGCCAGAAGGAGTGCGCACACTGTTGAAGCCGTTCTCAGCCTTTTTGTTGCAGCGTATGCGACAAAAGTGGTAGAAAACGAGTAATACAAAGTATGTCACAAAAAGTGGTAGAAAACGAGTAATACGAAGGATATAATACAGTAATGCACTTGCCCGCTTCAAAAACTGGTGCAGAACGACTTTGCCAAACCGCACCAAACGCAGCCGCACTGCCACGCCCCACCGGTCCGCAATGATGAGGACTGTATACCACGTACGTCGCCAGTGAACAGTTCGACAAATTGGTCCACGTTCCGCAAAAGATAGGCTGTCGCAGACACTGTCTCCAAATAGAATTGAGGATTGAAGTAATCGAAGAATTGCGAAGTGCAAAGATTGGATACGCATTGGTCCGAAGAATTGAAGAATTGAAGAAGTGGACAACTTCTTCGACTGTTCATTTCCTTGGACCAATACGTGCCAACATTCTATTTGGGGGCCAATACACATAAAATAAAACGACATAGAAGAAGGATATGAACAAATTCCTCTCGGCAGTTCCTTGAACACATTGTTCTCTACTTTTATAGAGCATACAGCCTTATTCAGTTTTGCAGCTTTCAGGGCTTTACAAATTATCCCGCTGACAGGACTGGCATATATTTGAAGTTCGCGAAATGAACGGTTTTCCTTCATAAGTTGATTGTGCGTAGTCGTAAAATAACCATAGAGGAAGGTCCGTTTTCCATTCACTGTAGCCACTTTGACACAAGTACTGCCATTACTTCAAGAAACTATATACTGTGTTGGTCTACGGATGAAAGTTGATCCCTTTAATGGTGCCAAATTTCTCAGCGCTTCCAATCAGTATTGCTTTTTATGCCCACTCGACCTTTCCCATTTCAACCTTTTCGCACAATAAGTGGCTCATCCGCTCCTGTGCCTTCTGCCTTCCAGAAAACTTATCTCCTGGCAGCCGCAGACCTCTATTTCTGTGCACTGTGGCTTTAGCAGCAGTAGCCCATCGAGGGTTCTAGTTGTCACGTCACATGTGAAGAAAATGCCCCGCAGCGCCACTGCCTTCGCACCTGATCTTTCGTCCGCAGATCATACGTGGCCCTCCACAGTCCGGCGCGCTCAGTAGCCCATTGCCTATGTTCATTGACAAGAGGAACTTTGGGATGGTGGATCCAAGTTGAAAACAGTTATTGTTTCCAGAAAAGTGATTTGAAGAGGATCCTACTATATATAATCCGCTAAGTGTGTCTGTGTGTGTGTGTGTGTGTGTGTGTGTGTGTGTGTGTGTGTGTGTCTGTCTGTCACGAAATTCATAGCGAGCGTCGCAGAAAAGATAGGATGACAGTTCCAAGAAGTGATATACATGGCAGGACGGGAACACTTTTGTGGGTGACAGGAGGTGATAACACTTGATAAGATTCGATAAGGGGCCTTAAAAGGGGAGGGTGACCGAATTCGTGGCAAGTTGCAGCAACGGCGGGACCATGATTTCAAGTACTGATATGCCGTAGGGTGGGGCTGGCAGAAGCTGATAACAGTTGATAAGATCCGATAAGGGGCCTCGGAAGAGGAGGGTCATCAAATTCGTGGCGCAGGTTACAGCAACAGTGGGAACTCAGATCCGTGAGGTGATATAGGGTGTGGGACGGGAACATTATTGGCGGGCGACAGAAAGTGATAACAGTTGATAAGATACGGTAAGCGGCCTCGGAAGGGGAGGGTCATCAGATTCGTAACGCAGGTTACAGCAACAGTGGGACCTCTGATCCGAGAGGCGATACAGGGTGATATGATAGTGATACGGGACGGGAGTGTTATTGGCGGGTACGGAAGTGATAGGAGCTAAAATTGACAAGGTAGCATGGGAAAATCCGCTTCACCGCTCACAACAACAATGCGATCGATATGACTCAAGTATAACGATCTCAGTGATTCCAACAGAACTCATTCCTCACTGCTTATTAGTAACGACATCGTGTACGACCGCTAAGCCAGCTCTATTCCAAATGCATGTGGTTTGTTTACAGAGATGTTATGAACAGCAGCAACTGACTTTATCACTCTTACCACAATTATCTTCCATCAGCAACTTCAGTGAGGGCCATTTAAAGGGTTCCACTGCTGAATGCGGTAGTGCATTCCAAAGCAAGACGCTTTAGGAAGACAGATTGCATAAATTATAGGCTGCTTCAGTGGCTGTCCAAACAGGCTGCACTATTTCCGTGTAGGTTATGAACGTACCAGTCGGATCGCTGGCTAAGGCCGGCTTTCCTCCTTCTGTGATGCGGGGGGGGGCTGCTGCTGCTTCTGCGCCTTGACGGAACAAGCGCTGCTTTTCAGTTCTTGGCTGATGCAGAAGATTCCTTTGAACAGTGTGGTTGGTCAACGATCCTTAACTTAGCACGCGGCAAATCCGCATGGCCCGGCTTCGCCGGGCCATGTCACAGAAGGAGGAGCGCCCGGCGACAGCCGGGCGATCCGACTGGTCCTATATAATCCGCTATGTGTGTGTGTGTGTGTGTCTGTGTGTGCGTCTGTCTGTCTGTCACGAAATTCATAGCGAGCGTCGCAGAAAAGATAGGATGACAGTTCCAAGAAGTGATATACATGGCAGGACGGGAACACTTTTGGTGGGTGTCAGGAGGTGATAACACTTGATAAGATACGATAAGGGGCCGTAGAAGGGGAGGGTGACTGACAAGTTGCAGCAGGTGTGGGACCGTGATTTCAAGGAGTGATATACATGGCAGGACGGGAACACTTTTGATGGGTGACAGGAGGTGATAACACTTGATAAGATTCGATAAGGGGCTTAAAAGGGGAGGGTGACCGAATTCGTGGCAAGTTGCAGCAACGGCGGGACCATGATTTCAAGTACTGATATGCCGTAGGGTGGGGCTGGCAGAAGCTGATAACAGTTGATAAGATCCGATAAGGGGCCTCGGAAGAGGAGGGTCATCAAATTCGTGGCGCAGGTTACAGCAACAGTGGGAACTCAGATCCGTGAGGTGATATAGGGTGTGGGACGGGAACATTATTGGCGGGCGACAGAAAGTGATAACAGTTGATAAGATACGGTAAGCGGCCTCGGAAGGGGAGGGTCATCAGATTCGTAACGCAGGTTACAGCAACAGTGGGACCTCTGATCCGAGAGGCGATACAGGGTGATATGATAGTGATACGGGACGGGAGTGTTATTGGCGGGTACGGAAGTGATAGGAGCTAAAATTGACAAGGTAACATGGGAAAATCCGCTTCACCGCTCACAACAACAATGCGATCGATATGACTCAAGTATAACGATCTCATTCCTCACTGCTTATTAGTAACGACATCGTGTACGACCGCTAAGCCAGCTCTATTCCAAATGCATGTGGTTTGTTTACAGAGATGTTATGAACAGCAGCAACTGACTTTATCACTCTTACCACAATTATCTTCCATCAGCAACTTCAGTGAGGGCCATTTAAAGGGTTCCACTGCCGAATGCACAAGATTATAAGTTCAGGTTGTCAGGCGGCGTACCGTACCCCCGAAATTTGCGCGTCCAGTGAAAAACATTGATGTCGGGTGCACGATCACACTACATTACACGCCAGACTCATTACTTCTGTGCAAAACTTGTTGTTTAAGGACAATGTTTTTAGAAGTTAATGAGTTTAAGCATGTTATTATACTGTCACTATAGTTATTATTATTATTAACTATTGCTGCACCGATTTTTCGAGAAATAAACCAGTTTTTGACCGGCTATTTCTATGGGGGCAGATTTGGCTGAAAACTCGGTTCTAGGGAAGTTTAACCTTCTGAATACGGGAATCACATTAATTTGCGTTGAGTTGCCAAGCGCCCGCGCCAGGGTGCTGGCGTCAGGATACCTAGAATCACCAAACCCGCCGAAAACTTGTGCCCTTGGGTAGTTTGGCCTCCTAACAGGAGTATCACATCCGCTCGACCGAGAACTGCCTGGCGCCCTAGCAATGATGCCCAGGATCGCCGAATCCGCCGAAAGTTTGTGCGCCGGGGTTTTTCGAGCTCCTAAACACGAATATCACATCCGCTCAACCTAGAGCTGCCTCGTGCCTGCGCAAAAATACCAAGAACACCGAATCAGCTGAAAACTTGTATACGGGATTTAGGCATCCTGGTTACGGATGTGACCCCCATTCTTGACGTTTGTGCGAATGGAGAACACTACGTTTGTCTTCTCCTGGGGCTGCCTCCCCCAAAGGGATTGCTTCCTCTTCCATGCACAGCCTCATCAGAGCGATAAATGGCACTGGCGGTTGACTATGAAATGCATCACATATGGCACTATTCACCCTTTACTGCCCTGCCCCAATCTTCCGAAAACAGGCCAGTTTGTGACCGATTTTTTCTGCGTTGGCAGAATTGGCTGAAAATTTGTCTCCTGGGGTAGTTTGACCTCCTGAACATGAATATTACATGCGCTAAACACGAAACTTCCTGGCGCCTGTGCCGCAATCGCCGACGCCAAAACACCTTGAATCACCAATCGCTAAAAACTCGTTCTCAGGGGTACTCTGATCTCTTGAACACGAATATCATATACGCTCACCCTGAAACCTCCTGGCTCCCACTCTACAGGCGCTGGCGCCAAAATACCAAATATCACCGGCGCCTGTGGCGCGGGCGTTAGGTTTCGGGGTATGCGAATGTCATATTCGCATTCAGGAGATCAAAATACCCTAGGAGACGAGTTCCCAGCCAATGCTGCCAACGCAGAAAAAAGTCGATCAGAAACTGGCTCAATTGTGGATGGTTAGGGCAGTAAAGCGTAATTAATGCCTCATATACTTATTAGCTTTGATTTTTACAAGGTTTTCATTATTCATACACCTTTTACTTCTTTTAACATCGAATTTGCAGAGCAAGTGCCTTTTTTTCTCTCATAACATCCTGCTTCGTAGTGCGGACCGTCGCGAAAGTCTTGTCGGAGTAGTGTTCGGATGCGCCCGACGTCGGGGAGTTCCATTCGATTCTTCAAACAAGTTTGAGTATACAAAATCTTTTCCCGGCACATTGTATTCAGCGCTCTTTCGTGTCGAGCGGATGTGACACTCGTGTTTAGGAAGCCAGTCTATCCCAGAGCACAAGTTTTCGGCGGGTTTGATGATCGTGGGTATCCAGGCAATTCTAGGTTGAGCGATGTGAAATTCGTGTTTAGGAGGTCCAACAACCCCGAGGCTTTCAGCGGATTCGGCGATCCTGGGCATCATTGCTAGGGCGTCAGGCAGTTCCAGGTCGAGCGGATGTGATACTCCTGTTAGGAGGCCAAACTACCCAAGGGCACAAGTTTGGTGATTCTAGGTATCCTGACGCCAGCACCCTGGCGCGGGCGCTGGCAACTCAACGCAAATTAATGTGATTCCCGTATTCAGAAGGTTAAACTTCCCTAGAACCGAGTTTTCAGCCAAATCTGCCCCCATAGAAATAGCCGGTCAAACTGGTTTATTTCTCGAAAAATCGGTGCAGCAATAGTTAATAATAATAATAACTATAGTGACAGTATAATAACATGCTGAAACTCATTAACTTCTAAAAACATTGTCCTTAAACAACAAGTTTTGCACAGAAGTAATGAGTCTGGCGTGTAATGTAGTGTGATCGTGCACCCGACATCAATGTTTTTCACTGGACGCGCAAATTTCGGGGGTACGGTACGCCGCCTGACAACCTGAACTTATAATCTTGTGCCGAATGCGGTAGTGCATTCCAAAGCAAGGCGCTTTAGGAAGACAGATTGCATGAATTATAGGCATGTGTTTACTTATTGTTCTTTAAAAAAATTTTCTCTGAATCTTTCCAGACTCGCGGAATCGATGATGGGTTCGAGATTCACGTACTGAAAACTCGTGTAAGAGTTTGGGCTTGCTAGATAGATAGATAATGCATATGCTAGAAAGAAAAAATAGACTAGTGACAGGTATTCTCATTTGCAGCGGTGCTCAACACTAATTCTCCTCCTTCCACTACACTTTTAATTGATTTGATTTTTGTAATCCGCTTGGACATTGGTTGATACTCAACATCTTTCAGTAGGTTTAACCTATTAACAATCCAATTTTCCTTCCTCCTACACGTATTTACTACTCATATCGTGTTATATCACTCTTTCATTATTATGTATAATTCGCCATCATCTTGATATGCATGAACTTTGCATGTATACCCCTTTACTTTTACATTCTCTCTTTTTATCCTATTTCTCAACACCTTCCCCTATGTAGTCCATGTCCTCATGTCGTCAACCTGTCGCACTGACGAGCTCGGGGGTTGGCTAGACAATGATGATTCGTCTGCGATACCGAGCGAAACGGATCATCTGTGTTGTGGAGTGTATTCCTTTCCCATGTTTGTTTTTCTTTGCTTCTAATTGGACTCTGCTGGTGTTCATTGAACTTCGAGGGTAACCCGAGTTCAGTGAAATACCAGTTCCGTCTTACGGGTTATATCTTGTTTCTCAAATACCACACTCCTTCGCTACCTCTTAGAGGCAAATCGCCTCTCGCACCGGTGGTGCTTTATTCGGACCGGTGGTCCAACACGCGGCCGGTGGTCGCTCTTCGATTTCAGCTATTTCCATTCGACATACACTACTCACTTCCGTCTATAACTTTTATGTTCTTCTATAGTGATTTTTGATTCGAACTGAGGCGACTGCCTCTTGCACCGATGGTGTTCTATGGGACCAGTGGTCCTTTTGCGTCGATTGACGTCTCCACACACCTATCTATTTTATACTGTTCCTTTTTGCTTCCACATTGGCTCTAGTTAACTGCAGTTTTCACGATTGATATAAAAATGAACCCTATAACTTGCATATATCACGGATTACACACATATGTGTACGCATGTGTTACAATTCAGCCTAGGCTATAGATGATTTTCGTTGCATTTGCTATCCTTGTTTATTACTGGTTGGCCCTGCGCGTTTTTCCTTTCTTTTTTTTCATTCTTTTTTCTACTTTTTGTTATTTAACATGTCCCATACTTCTCACACACTATCATTAACACACTGAGGGCCATGCCTCTCAAAAAAGAGGGCCATACCTCTTCAAAAAATAGGGACTAGCGCTGACGGGGTTATACAAGTCAAAAACGGCAAGAGGGGTCATTTTTGGCGCCCCAGCGCTGGTAGTTCTGCAGGGAGAGCCACCCCCTGGGCAGCAGCCCTGCCGAACCTTCGGGAAGACTCCTCTCTGCGTATGGGTTTGACCGCTCATGCGCTTAGATCTTAGGTCAAAAAATGCGAAAGTCAGCGCTACAAATTATTACTCCACCACCCGGTTCCACAAGGTAAGGGGTGGGGCCAATCACTTCAAACTCAACGACTTTGGTAACGATAACAAGGGTTGCAAATGTAAAAGAAAGTGCAGAACATGTGATATAACTAATACAGATAATTACATTGTATCAAACGTTACAAATTTATATATTAACACATATAAAGAAGCAGATGCAGATTGTAACGCTAAAAATGTAGTTTACTGTTTAACATGCAATGGCTGTGGGATACAATATGTTGGAATGACAGTAAGAAAATTAAAAGAAAGAATTGGAGAACATCTTTCTAATATTTTTTCACACAAAGTACACACACCGTTATATAATCACTTCTACAAATGTGATAGAGGTATAACGGTACAAGTACTAGACTGTATGAAGTCTAATGATAAAACCACATTAATAGAAAAGGAACTTTTTGGATCAAACTTCTGATGACAGCATATCCCTTTGGATTGAATGATAACATAAAGGGATATGGAAACATTACAAATATAGATAATCCTCTTCATGTACAAGGGCAATCATCCCTTCTTCTCTCTTAAAATTACAAAACAAAGGATAAATAGAGGAAAAAGAAACAGTAAAAAGAATAAAGTAAACACATACGATAATATTATAGCAGAGATAACAAGTAATAGTGAAACACTCAAACCTATTCAGTACTACAGAATGCTCAAGAGTCTGCGTAAAGAAGAAATTAAGAAACTAATTGAACTCTCCATGTCTGCAGACTTCTTACAGAGAGTTAATAATAAGACTAGGTACTTAATATTTTGTCTGCTAGCTCATTTTCATTTTGACACTACCACAAAAGAAATCACCAAAAAGAACTATCATAATGTAGAGGTCAGTTTCAAAAGCAGGGTGTTTAATGAAATACCCTTCAACAGAATCTTCAATTCACGTACTGTTAGAGATATACTACTCAGCGATAGTGGAACGAGCAGTGAATTCACCCCAATCAGAATTATTTATAAGTACAACAACACAATGGCTAGCAAAATTTGCAATTACAACAAAGTTGAAAGATCTCGACAACGAAAAATTGAAGCAAATACTCAACAACGATTGTATATGTACTACAAATACAGTACAAGAATATGTGGATAAAATTATGAACACGTTATCACAGGAAATGTAAATCTTATAAAAGAAGAGAGTTTCAGAAGATTGCTGAGTAAAGGGACCAAATATAGATCAGACACAGGCATAACAAGACAAGAAGTTAAAATGGTGTTTGAAGATACACTCATCAAGGTTATAAATTATTTTAAAGTAAATACAAAGCTAGCAATCACAAGGTTGATCTATTACAGAAACATTTTCTTACATGTTACCATGACAAAGTAAAACCTCTACTGACAAAGGCTAATATTGAAAATATAGGAGAACACATACCTTACAACTTAATCAAACAATATCAAGAAAAATACGTGTTCTGTCCTCTCGACAAAGCAAATAATAACTATGGCATCATCTGCAAGAAGTTCTACCTTTTGAACATAATGCATGAAATGGGCATTTCTTATGATGCTGCCAACCACACATTTGTCTATGGAAACAGTAATAACACATATGAATTAACAAGTATTCTTTAATATTGAAGCACAAATTCCTTTGTGTAAAGAATAATATCAATATATCCATTGATGCAGAAATACCTACTATATATGCCTTACCAAAGCTACATAAGAATCCAGTTAAAGGCACTTTCCGCGATAAAATAAGGCTATGACCTTTCAAATGTGTCAGACGATCCGGAAGGAGATTGCGGAGGCTGCGCTACCTTTAGAAAGTGAAAATCGGCAAGAATTCCGCTTAAGCTAACCAATTAGGCCCATGGGCGCCCCTTAGGCCCATGCCGACCCCCACCGGCTGCTAGCTACTAGCTAGTAGCCACTATGCTATCTCTCTCCATTCCGAATGGTGAGAGTGAGGTGATACGATAAAAGAGCTGATATCTTTATGATAACGACGAGTGGAAATTCGTACAAACATGCGTTTTCTTCATTGCATGCATGTACAAGTTGGGGTCGATATGGAATCCTATTTAGGGCATTTTCGGCTGTTTTTCTGCTGCTTTTCTCCGCTAATCAGATACCTAGCCCTTTTTCGTTCCTATGTGGGTTCCGTTACCCACAATCTGTGGTCGCGGGCTTTGCCTTTAAATTCAGATACATCACAGGTGCACATAGCAGTAGTGTTAAGCCTTTGGCCCAGGAATTACGCATAGTCTTCACACATCTCAAAAATCACTTTATTAACTACGCCAAAGTAATACAGAATCGCAACAGGACTATCAAGACATACTGGTCTATAAGTAATATTAATATAAGTCACGAACTACACAACATCACGTTCGACAATCTCAGAATTTACACTGCGGATTTCACGGACATGTTCACAAATTTAGAACATGATCTTATTATGAAGAAAATGCAAGAACTTCTTAACATTTGCTTCAAAAATGCCAACAGATCCTTTATTGCCACTAATGGTTACCATGTTTTCTATACAGATGGTAAAGAATTTAAGAACAACTACAGATATTACAAATCCAGCGATTTAGTATACTTTATTGACTATCTTTTACGTAACAGTTTTTGTCTTTTTGCTAACAATACAGTGCGTAACAAAAGTATGTGGACACCCCAAATTTTGATTTTGCGAAACTGCCTTTGGATATTGCGATCTGAGACCATCACTGTTAAATTCCTCATAAGCGAAAGTATAGGAATGCACTACCTACGAGCACATTGTGAACTATTGAGCAATGATTTATTGTTTTGAAAAAATTTCTTAATAACAAAAGTATGTGGACACTTAACAAAAAACAAAAGTATCATGGAAATTAAAACTTGGTGCTCCCTCCCGCGTTCACTATTACTTCGAACATTCTGTCTGGCATGCTGTGGACAAGATTTGTGATAGTGTCTTCGTCGATTTAATCCCATGCAGCCACTACAGCCTCCTTGAGGTCTCGCACGCTGTTGTACTGCCGATTGTTCATGTAAATTCGTCGAACCATAATTCCCCACAGGTTTTCGATTGGGTTGCAGTCAGGAGAACATGCCGGCCAATCCATCACTTTGATACCATTGCGTTGGAGCCATTTATAGTAGAATTTGTTGGAGCCATTTTATAGTAGAATTTGAAACATGCACGGCGGCGTTGTCCTGCTGCAGCACATGTGTCCTGGGTCGTGGCCCACTCAGAAAAGGCAAGAGGTTGGATTCGAGCACTCCTTGATATTCCTGACTGTTCATACGGCACGATGGGAAGGCGAGCTCTAACTTTCCGCTGGTTCCAAAACCACCCCACACCATCAAAGAGCCGCCTCCGAAATTTCGCCTCGAGAACAGCAATGGATCGCGACGAAGGTCTCTCCAGTAGTGCCGATATCCATCTGGACCGTCGAGATCGGACTTTTTTTCATCGGTGAAGATAACCTAAGAAAGAAAAGCGCATGGGATGTTGCCTTTCTGATTTTACAAATTTCTCAAAAAAACTTCACCTTGTCCCACGACGTCGCCATGTTTGCACGCGCGAAGTTCAGTCTCGCCAGCTGGTGTTGGGTAGTCAGGCGAGGAGCTTTCTTCATGGTCTCTCGTGTGATATGCTCATTTGATCGAACATAGCGCCATATCGTCATTTTTGAGACCGGTAGATTAATTGCAGCATGGATCTGTCTCACAGAAAGGGGGGAGTTTGAGGCGACCCGCGCTATTCTTCTGATGTCTTTTACGGACAAAGATCGAGGACGCCCCGAAATATGTGCTGAATGGTAGCCATCAGGATTCTGGAGGTATTTACCAACGCACGTCGCCGAACGTCCGAGCTGTCTTGCAATTTCTCTATTTGAGTGTCCAGCAGCACTGAGAGCTCGAATCTGAGATTGTTCGTCTTCGGAGAGAGTACTGCCACGACGAGGCATGAGTACAGATTAATGGGGAGCAGAGACGATAGATATGGGTTGCAGATTTGGAGTCAAACTTTGAACTTTCTCAGGTGTCCACATACTTTTGTTATTAAGAAATTTTTTCAAAACAATAAATAATTGTACAGTAGTTCACAATGTATTCAGAAGTAGTGCATTCCTATACTTTCGCTTATGAGGAATCTAACAGTGATGGTCTCAGATCGCAAAATCCAAAGGCAACTTCGCAAAATCAAAATTTGAGGTGTCCACATACTTTTGTTACGCACTGTACGTTCAAGCAGACTAAAGGTGTCCCACAAGGTGGCAATTTCAGTCCACTACTGGCAGATCTTACGCTTTCTGTCATGGAGTATGACTATGCTAAATCTAAAAAGTTTAATAAAAGTAAGCTGTTCATTCCATATAGATATATGGATGATTTGCTTGTTGTGCATAACCAAACTGATGATGATGTGGATGAACAACTTTCTCAAGTTTATCAAAATACCCTTCAATTGAAAAAAAACTCATACTATACTATAACTATATAGGGGGGGGGTCGTACCGAACCCCCAAAAAGGGGGTGGGGATCGTACGGGCTTCACCAAAATCCCCAACAAATGATGTGCCCTGTGCTGCACCCTGAGTGTACTTGCTATGAAGACGCTCCGGTTCAAGAAGAACTTGGAACGAGTTTATGATACGCAGAAGCCTGAGTACACAAGAACTGCACTCCTATGCCCTTGTACCAAACTTCATTTGGAAACTTCTGAGCCACTCAAGAGCTCGATTCCTTCTATACTCTTCTACCAAGCCTTATTTGGTAGCCTTATATGCCTTTAGGGCCCATCCTCTTGTTGAGAAAGGAATGGTTTCTTTTGTCATCAATTAATCTCTCTTCTTTGAGCGACATGCACTTGGCCTCGCTCTGAGGAGAAAGGACTACAGGGGGGGGGGCAAAAAAAAGACTTTTTCTTCCTTGACTTTCGAGGCGCTATAAGTTACACTTTATTAAATTCTTATCGGACATTTCTACCACCATATTAAAGAGCATATTAAATACTATCACGATACTCCGCCACAGCCTTCTGGAGGAGCGCCATCGAGAGATTCTCCGTGAGTGGGTGCCTGAGTTCAGCGAGATCGTTGATTTCTCCGCCACTGTAGACCACCCTATTGAACTCCGCCCGAACCAGGTAATTGAGGGGGTTTAGGTCAGGTACCTGCTTAGATATTCCACCTTCTTCAGGTACTCAACGCCCTTCCATTCCAAGTAGGCAAGAGTTTTCCCAACGCCTCCATGTGGTGTCACCCAATCCTGTAGCAGTACAAAGTTTCCAAGAAGGTACGGGCGACGACATGTGGAGAGGATATTCTTCTCGAGTTGCTCGATGTAACCGCCAGCGCTCACCTTCAGTCCGGGGCCCACGAAGAAAATATCGGTCTCTCCATTCCAGGTACGTCCGGTCCCCACCATCAACTGGCGCCTTGGCGACTGAGGTGAAGATGATGTCCTAGACCGTAGCGACGTTGACGGAGCTGCTCGATGTTGGAGTACTGGTCTCCAGGTAGCTATCCATGGGTGACTCCATACTAGAAGTTTCGCAGCTGTTTGGAGGTGAGAATTCCAAAGGTCTTCTCCAGTCAGGCTGCGACTGGAGATGACTTCATATTTTGGTGTACATGAAGGTGATGGGCGAGAGCCAGCTCCTGCTTATAGAGGAACATCTTGGGTATCTTCCGCCCTGGTACTCGTATCCACGTCCTCTGTCTGGGCTGCGAAAACTTTGCTGATATGTGACTCGGTCGAAATGTCTTTTTTTGCCCCCCCCCTGTACATTCAAGACCAGCTTCAAGACCAGGCTGACGCGCAGTACTCCGCGCATGGTTGAATCTGTGGTACTGATCACTGACAGGGCACCGACCCCTAATATTTGGCCTGACTCCTGTGCTCTGAAAATACGACCCATTCCTTATTCTTCTCCTCTTTGATGAACATTTGCCATTGTCTGGTGCTTATAACTGTTTCTGTTTTTGGCGAGAAGAAAATTGATTCTGGGAGGATTCTGTCATCGACAACATCGACGAGGAATACGAACGGCTTGTTGCACATCTTCACGACTGCGCCAAGAAGTCAGAGGGTTCCAAGATTACCAAGAAGCGTCTATCTCTGGAAACTCTCGAGCTGATTCGCCAACGTGGAGCCGCACGAGCCGCAGGCAATTACCAGCTGACGTCTGAGCTTGCGAAGCTATGCAGAGAAGCGATAAAGGAAGACCTCAAGGAGAGAAGAGCAGCAGTACTGGTGGAAGCCGCAGAGGCTGGGAAGAGCATACGCAACGCCCGCCGCGACTTCGCCAACTGTAAGACCAAGATGACCGCCCTCCGACGTCCGGATGGAACAATCACCGCATCCAGAAGGGCAATGGAGAAGGTCATCCACGACTTCTACTCGGATCTCTTTGACAGCCACGTCCACCTGCAACCATACCGCTTGGAGCAGGATGGATATGTCGTTCCTGCAGTTCTCTCTTCCGAAGTCCGACACGCCATCTCGTCGGTGAAGAATCGTACGGCACCCGGTCCCGACAGGATCAGACCCGAACATCTGAAGAATCTTCCGCCAGTTCTCGTCAAAACTCTGGCTCGACTCTTCACGCGCTACCTGTTGCTTGTTGCG
>MU952443.1:0-13001 GCA_036418165.1 Cooperia oncophora | reverse complement strand
TTCAAAATAACAAGAAATTGTCATGAACTGAACTGTTCCGCCTGGCACCGCGAAACGTGGGGCCAAGCGAAAAAAACCGCCATTTTTTCTGCAGACCCGATAGATGGCATTCGATCTAGCTAGATCTTATATTGTCGGAAGTTGCACTGACACAAGAATCAATTACTCGTGAACTACCAACATAACACCCCTAAAAATAAACTTTTCCAGCTCAAAGGAACCCTTCGTTTAGCTCCCTGGTAAAATACCCCCAAAGAAACGCCTGGCATGGGTCAAAAGAAGGACTCGAGAAGTCGCTGCTATTTCGCGCTGTTTTAGTTTACCCACGTTTGATGTACTTTTAATTCCCGTGTTATACCACTTTGTACGCTTTACCGTGATTGTCGCACGCGCGATGCGTTCCGCGTGAGCGCCCAAGACCGGTGAAAGGGCTCATACATCGGCCTGCGTTGCGGTATCAGAGGTTCGCCGGACCGCGAAATATCTTATCCATGAACTTCTTAGCATAGTGCCCGCAGCCCTCTCCGTATTTAGGCGATTCTTGGACATTTTAGATATGTTCAGGAGTGCTTTTTATTCCCCCCCAGCGTTAAGACCCATTGTCGCCAACGTGTTATAAGGTTGCGTTCCCATCTTTACAATACGTCGGCGTGGGCTGCATTTATACTTCGCGACGGTGGAGAACAGGCACGTACAAATCTGCAGGAACCGATGCGAAGGATAGATATGTATTGATTTGGATGATTGACGAAATGCAGAATCAGCGAGTTGCTGTAGTAGATCGCCATCGCGAGGTATGAACGCAGTCTATTAACGTAACCGAGTTTTCGGCGACTACGTTCGGGAGATAGGATACGTATCGATCCACGTCGATGACGCCCGATCGATATGCATATCCTCCTCGCAACATGGTTACCGAAAACATCGATTACGGCTACGTATCGTAAGGCTGTGTTCATCCTAACGACGACGTCGACAAACCTCCGAAGATTGGGTACATATCGATCCGACGTAACCGGCGTTTACTTTCAGAAGATCAGATGCGTATCGATCCGCGCTCATAGCCTGCGACCGTGAAGAAATGCAGAAATGCGGAAACTGCAGAAGTGCGGAAAGTGCGGAATCTGCAGAAATGACGAAAAGCATTAGATACGTATCGATCTGAAGAAATGCAGAAATGCCGAAAGTGAAGAAATGCGGAAGCAGTCAGAAGTGCGGAAGCAGAAATGACGAAAAGCATTACATACGTATCGATCTGAAGAAATGCAGAAATGCCGAAAGTGAAGAAGTGCGGAATCTGCAGAAATGCCGAAAGTGCGGAAAATCGATACGTATCGGTTGCTTTTCGTCATTTCTGCAGATTCGCACTTTCCGCACTTCTGCAGTTTCGGCATTTCTGCATTTCTTCAAATCGATACGTATCTATTGCTTTTCGTCATTTCTTTCTGCACTTTCCGCACTTCTGCAGTTTCGGCATTTCTGCATTTCTTCAAGTCGATACGTATCTATTGCTTTTCGTCATTTCTGCAGATTCCGCACTTCTGCAGTTTCCGCATTTCTGCATTTCTTCACGGTCAGGCTATGAACGCGGCCTTACGTCGACGACGGCAACGTGGCCGGTTACGTCGACGTCGTCGTTAGGTATGAACGCAGCCCAAGGTACGAACGTAATCAAGCATACGACCCCACATGCACCCGATACTACTGAAATGAAACTGAAACTTGTTTTTGGATTATAGGCAAAGATTGTTCAGATATTGCAAAGGCAGTAAGCACCATTTTGCACCGATTCACCGTCGAAAGAGGGATTGCGAGACAACGAGCAATGACACGGTCATCTGGGAAATGTGGCAGAAAATGGATTCGTGAACAGCGAGTTTTTAGTATTTGAAACCGGTTTCTTTGAACCTGCGTAGCGCCTTCAAGTCTTTCATATATGATCCTCGTTTCCATTTGGGCATCAGTTGCTATTTGTTGACCTTATGTCAAATGCCAGCACTATTACACATAGCAGGATTAGCGCCGAACCGCTAACAGCTCGTCACTATCTCTTACACTACGATCACAACAGAATGGCTATAACGATCATGCTGGACGCTTTTGACCAATGGACCTTCGCGCCCGCTTTTGACCAGTGGACCTTCGCGCCTCCTTCTTATGACTTTCGTCGCAAGCAGCGCTTCTCATAGCAGTTGGCGAGGCCCTCTAAGGTGAAACGTTTGTCTCCCATAGAAAGGGGGCCAGCAAACGAGCGTTGTGGTTTGCTGGGTAGTGACACCGCTATCATTATCGTTCATCTCGTTTGAAAAGTGAGTTTGGTTACAAATGGCCGTGTCTTCTCATTCCATTGAGAGCGATGCTTGTGTATCGATAAAAGATAGACCCCGCCCTCAAGCAGTTAGTGGTCGTCCTTCCTTTTGCAGGTAATCCAGCTCGCAGACTCAGAGATTGATCCACTCTCGCGGCTATACAGCGAGTGAGCAGGGTGCTACAGCCTTCGGAACTTCAAGTTCTGACACGCACTCAGTTGGACCGCCCATCCAACGAAGGTTCTCAAGCACACCTAAAGCATGGCAGCTCCTTTGTTGTTCGTTGGGACTGCGGGCATAAAACCGAATCGCGTGTCCATTTTGGCTGACCGTTCCTGCTTATAAGTAATTAAGTAATTCTGTTCTCCTCTTACTTTTTCTGGGTAGGAGCACATACAGTCGAAAGCAGTTCATCTCGCAAGGTAAGACCTATTCATACAATCACTGATGCTACAGGTTGGTGCAAAAGTTCGACGTGCATTCCTCGCCGTAATCCTAATTACGTAGAGTTTTGAGAGCCATTTTCTGGACGCTAGTTTTGCCCCAGTGTTTTTGTTGCTTTTTTTCTTTTCTTCGCATTTTATGGCGATTAGTACTGGATGATAAGCAAGCGACTTGTGAGTCCGAGACCATAGGGCATCGAGTGGCCAGCAAGTCCGGAAAACTCGTACACTGAGGGTATATGTTTGTCAAGGAGCGATTTTATTCATGGTGTTCTTGAAGATTATTTCCTTTTTCTTTTTTTCTTTGGGGGAACACTTATCAGCTACTGGTTCATAACTAATCAACCACTATCCACGATATTGATCGCGGGAATTATTTTCAAGGTAAGGTGTTGACATGAAGCCAGCCGCCGTTGTAAACTCATTGGAGCGGTTTAGGTCTGAGCTGGGTTCCCATCCTTTCAGAAGTCAACGGGCAGAACTTGGCTTCATGACGGATATATGACAGCGGTATCGTGAGTGTTGCGCTGACGGGCTTGGCAAGCGACGCCGACCCGTGATAGACGAGTTCTCTTGATTAGCCTTTCGAATTTCAATCGCATAACGCCCACCTTCCTTTCTCGTATTCATTAGCAGGCTGTGTGCCGCGCGCGACGGTGCAGCAATTTACGATTCTCTTGTCCTTTTTTTCGTTTTCCTTGTGGGGCCCTATAGTACTATGGGACCGCAAGCGTTAATACAAATGATCTGGTCGGACAAGAACCCTTCGTAAAGTACTAGGACATGTTGTGTAATAAGTGTGGCGCAGACACGTCATCGCCTCATGTTAGGCCAGTCGTATTACGTGTCACAGATGGGGAAATCACTGGGACGGTCAATAGAACAAATAGAAATGCCATTTCCCTTTTTATCTCGCCTGTGGTTATTTTCAGACTTCTATGGTCTTACAAAAGCAGGTTGTTGATTGATTTTATTATACTGCCTTCTTCTTGGGAAGAATGTGTTGGTGTTTTGGCCTGACTATTTTGCACAACAGCTGATTTATATTCACAGAGGTATTGCTACTGTTAACTGGTGTAATGGTACTTCCGATAGACTGTTCGGAAAAAAGCGAAATGGCACATCTCCTTGCCCGGATCTAGGCAGTTTATTCGGTGCTCCTTTTTATTGTGGTTCCCTCAGTGAAAGAATGGTGTGTCAGAAAGAGTCGTGCGGCGTTAATGCCAGAAAGGTGGTCGTTCATGCTAACGACGCTATGAAATTAGGTTGGCTGCAGTTGGCTGGCTGCACTCTCTAGGTGACGTTTCCTTTGCGAAAAAAAGTGCCTGCAATAACGGTAAACGTAGAATTCGGTGTAGTAGTTTTGTTTGAAAATCTCTGGATGACTGTCGCTCCATTACAAAAACGTCTCGTGTCAAACGAGGCGGAAGGGGTCTGGTATTGAGTTTTTTTAATGAAAATGTCTTCTTTAATGAAAAAAGAATATGGGACTTAGCAAAGACTGCATACAGCCACGTTAGTAAGACAACTTGCCTTCAGTCTGCGAGGTCGCTTTATACCGCAATGTGGTGGCCACGTTGCAATACATCTTCTGGTTTTTGCTTTGTCTCTTTGTGTCCCTGCTCAGCTCTACTTTTCGAGGCCAAGTCACCAATAATTCCCACCAAAAATAACCTGATCAGGATAGTCTTCCAAAATTACTCTTCTTAAGTAGTAACATCAATGGCGATTTTCTCCCTATCCATCACTCCATCATGTTTACGTCTCTATCCATCTTGTAAACTACTAACACATTATCTTAAAACATTTCCGAAGTTTCTCTGCTTTTTCCTCTGAAACTTCTACCTACCTTCTTTAAATTTGTGATTCAAGGCACACATCATTTGATGTCAGATGACTTCTTTGGGCAAGCTAGTCCTGTCCGTAAGCATCAAGGATGTACTACTTCCACAGCTAAAAAAAGCGCGACGCACTCGCGGCCATGGCGTAGTTCTGCTCTCTAGTCGGGCCAACGCCCATATTTCACTTGTAAAGGCTTCTTGGGATGCGCTTGTTCCACTATTAGCTCTCGCTTTTTTTAGGGAACAAGAAGAAAGGGCCTGCTTGTACATGTGAGAACCGTCCCACCATGCCCTTTCTTCGCCTTATTCATGTACGCGCGCAGTCCAGTGTGGCATTCTATACGGATTTCGGGCAGCTTTTTCCGTTATTTTCTTGACCTTTGTCTTATTCACCATCTTCTCATCGGTCTTTAGCCGTGCAGCTCACCTTTATTGAGCGCGGGCGTGTCTTTAGTTTAGGTGACTAGTAGGTGTGGTGCGTATTGTGACCGTGTTCATAGCTTACGACGGTGGTAAATCGAAGAACATGCCGAAACGAGAATACACATCATTCCTAAGGCTTTGAGAAGACTAGACAGATTTTGATTGGTTCGACGTTTCTGATGTTCCGCTGAGAAGATGCTTGTCCCCTCAATGTCTTCGCACATGTGGTGATTCAGCGAGTTCACAACGTGCAACTATTGATCGGGTTTCTGAGCGAGGATGAATAGATATCATGAAAAGACGTAGAATGGTTTACTGTTTCCTTTCTGTTGTTTCCTTGTTTTCCTAATGCTTTGCTTGTTCATCTAGTTCCTTGATGTCCGCTCTTCTGCGCTGGACTCAAAAAAGGAAGTGAGCGTGCAACTTTTCATGTGCATATATTTTCTTGTGTAATTTCGTCGCATTCCGTTTCATGTACCACTTGTGTGTTATCTCACTCGTTCACATGTTGGGCCACGAAAGAAGAGACCGCTCGCAGAGCAGTAGAAGTGGTCAGAAGGAAGAATCTGCTATGGAGTCGCTATTTTTTGCGTATAATTTGCTGAGTTATTGTTCGGACTGAGTCCAAATTGAAATTAATTCATAAATTTTCGTGCACAGTTCAGTTTAGGAGAGAGAAGGGGATTCCAAGGTCTCGATCATTTGCCAATTCTCTAAACATATTTTGTCCGCTTTTTTTTCCTAAACTCATTCTCCATTCCGTGCACTCATGTAATGCTGAAGGCCAGTACGGTTTCTATTTAGAGCGTTTCCAGCGGCTTGGTTCGCTATTTCCCTTATTATCCTTTTCACCAATGATTCATACACAGGGTACAACATTGCTGTGGGTTGGGAGGGGGTCGTATGTGTTCTTGAGAGAAAGTTGTCGAGAAAATTTTTTCTCCCCCTCCCTAGTTGGTGTCACGTCAAAGTTCTGTGTAACTACTATCTCCGATAGTTGAAAATATTAGTTGGTTGCTGACGACCTCATTTCCTCCTAATACCCGCTCCACGAAAAACTTTTGGGGCAGTAGCAGATTTTCGGTAATATTCGGAGAAAATTAATAGGAAGGTGGGGTCATGTAGGAAAGTGGTAGGTGGGTGTTGGGAAAGGGAAGGAGGGGGGGGCGGTCGTACTGAGACCCTCTTTCAGGGGAGGGGGAAGTGGTCGTACTGAGACTCTCTTTCAGGGGAGGGAGAAGTGGTCGTACTGAAACCGATTTCGCACATCACAATGATGTCCCTCTAACCGTTAAATGGCGGTCGCGACCACTGCTTTCGAAGGACATCTCGCAATGAAAAATGGTACTTGGTGGGTCCTCAAATGGTGACGACGAGGTGGAAAACTACTCATTTTGAAGAAAAAAAGTAGGATATCTCCGGAATGCTAGAGATAGGCAATATGCTCAGAGTACCAACACTAGGAAGCGAGAAGGTCAGGTTCGAATATACTCACGTGTTGGTATCACAACTATATCAGCGCTTTTCTCTAATTACTCCCCTCTCACCGTTTGGAATTGAAGGTTGTGGCGGAGAAATCGCATCATCAAAAGGTGACGAGTTGACAGAACGAGCGGAATGAATTTTTATTGAGAACCACCATACATGTATAGTCTTGTGTCACGTCTATCAACTATCGTTTTTATCATTCTTCCTTCTTGCTCGTCCGCTCCATTCTTGAGTGTGATCCTCCTAAATAGGCTAACCACTTTCGACCTCAGCATCCCCCTAATAACCCCTGGTAACCCCATCGTCCAGCCTACCACTTAAGTTCCCCATACATCAATTGCACAATAGTTTTTTCAATATCTTTAGCAGTTGAAAGGACATTTTCGAACTTCATTGCACATTTTCAGATCCTTCGTTGTTGGGCTTCAATTCCTCTTTGCTCGTTCTGACTGTCAGATCCCAGCGCCGCCCCCCTGATAGGCGTCTCGAGGCTTTAGGCGCCTCATAACCTATCGGGGTTTTCTCCTCGTGTGTTCAAACTTTATCGTGATCGCCAGTTGACGAGTTTATAGACCGAGAGGAATGAATGTTTATTGAGCGCCAGTCTATTAACATTATACCTTGTATTACGTATATCAACCGTCACCTTCTTTCTTCTCCCTGGTCCGCTCCATTCTTGTGTGCTCATCCTCTTAAATCGGCTAACCTTTTTTTTTTTTTTTGTTGTTTTCACGTCGTCCTTTGATGGCGATACACATGCTCAGTCATGTAATTAACTAACTAAATCGGCGAACCATTCCTCTACACTCACATCAAGAAGCCTCTGTGTGCGGTGTGGAGCATGGGTGTGGCATTGTCTTCGTCGCTACCATTCATCATTGGACAGCAGAAGAGGCACATCCTCTGCTTGCGAATAAATCTACCTCATGAACAGCGTTTGGCACCAAAGGCGATGATATGAAAGTATGACACGCTGCGAATTGGTACCAGTTCCCTGTTGCTTATTCACGTGAGCAGATGTTTCGATCGGGGCTTTTCTGGATTTAGAAATCCACGATCGGCTTGACGAGTGGGCCTGCTTATCGAATATAGTTGTTAGTCTGGACTACTCAGTGATTTGGAGAAGTCTTTAGTTAGTAAAACGAGTTTGTTTCTGGTGATCACAGAATCTGGTAGTAGGTAAAATAACTTAGGAAAGATGCGTAACACTCTAACTGCCTGATGTTTTTTGTGCTTTTTTTTGGTCACAATCGAGTTACTCAACCCCTTGTCGTCTATAAGGAACCCCTAATCCACCATCTGAGATGGCGAGTAATCGCGGGTTCTTCCTTCAAGTGGACCTTTTTCACGAACCATCTTCACGTGGATTTTTCGACTCAGTTCGGTGCTCTATTCAGATCTGTGCGAATCTTCATTCTCTTATTCGCAATCGCTTATTAGCTACTGCCCAACATCCAAAAGGATAGGAAGGAAGCTCGCTCCAGTCAAAGCCGATATTAATAAAGCTCATATGAAGTTAACCGCGCTGTGGGATACCGGCGCACAAAATGGTGGTGTTACTTTGAAGGGTATTCACATCGTTCTATTGCCCCGTAGTAGTCTACCCAAAGGCCATTGCCTCCAGCCGGACTGCTCCTTTCCTTTTAGCAAAATATACAATTCTGTATTTCCTCTCATTTTGCATAACACCACATAACAGCCGTCTGTTTAAGGCACTCCCCGCGATCAAGTTTTCCCCAAAATGACTTTGCCTTTTGAACTTTTATACGCGTTCATAAAGAACATACCACTTTACATCCCTCAATACGGCGCGATAAAGAAGTTAGAAAGATTTGCGCGTGGCTACAGTGGCAACAACATACTGTAGGTAGACGCAGGGTACAGCATCGTTGTGCGAAACCCATAGGGGGTCGTACTTGGCCGCTGGGGAGGGGGGTCGTAATCTCAAGGGTCACTCAGAGCCGGGCAATGCTTCGACATTTCAGTTGATAGTGGGAGTGGAGCTATGGAAGTCAAGATGTTAAAAAAAATGAAAATTATTATGAGTGTATTTACAGCTTTAAATGCTACGTTTAACAGCCCTCTTTTCATGCGAAATCCCCAAGAAATGGGTTCGTACTTGGCCGCGGGGGACGTGGGAGTATCGCAAAAGTAGGCTCGCTAAGCATCAAACAGTACAAAAGTGTCATTGCTAAGTTTGATGGAACGGACGGAAAGCTGCAGAAGACCCGGATGTAAGGAGGACTACAAAATAATAAAAAATTGATTAGCAATATAGCAAGAATAAATAAATAAATATCAATTAATAGCATGAACTCGTAAGTACGTAGATGACTAAATAATACGTCTCAAACAGATTCGTGCGTATCCTTTCCAAACCCTAAACAAACATCTGCTTGCATGGATAAAAGCACCTGAAATCAGAATTTACACCTTTCCACCACCTCTGCGTAGGAGCGTAATGCACGGCGCACACTCGGACCAAATCGATCAGTGATAGCCGAGCTCCTCTTTCACTCATTTGAAGGGAAATATGTGTTTTGAAGGCACACTGAAGTTTCCGAAGGTGTATCCTCACAATGGCACAGAAGGAGTCGATTTTTCGGGTGGGTCAGAGGGTAGCGCGTCTGTGACCCATCTAAAATATCTCCTGAACTAGCGGGTCTTCAGGAAAACTGTAAAGCTTATTGGAAAGAGAAAAGATAGGGCGGTTTCAAGACGATTTTAATCCTGATGAAATTGCGTTCGAAATAAGTAATCCTCGTGTGAAGCATAAAAACCCGCTTGCCATTTACCCCTAGCCGATCCAAAACCCATCCGGAATACTTCACCAACGGGGAACATTCAGATGCAACTAGGGCATGCTGCTAACCATTTCTCAAAAGCCCCGCACCTAAAAAAAGAGAATAACCTGAAAAGACCCCAGGACGCTGACAGGTCCAACAACCGCGCTCCAATGACGTTTTTCCAATGAAAGCGGTCGCAACGTTGCGATCGATAATAGCCGAGTATAGAACGATATACTGCTGCCTGGTCCATTTTTTTCATTGGTCTTTTTTCATTTTTTCATCCGCATTTTTTTGTATTTTTCATGTTTCGCTTTGTTGTGTCGTGCATGTTTTCATGATTTCCCCGTCACCATTCATTGAATGCACATCTGGGGCCTGACACACTGACCTTGGGGCTATTTTTTCACCAATTTAGCTTATCAATGATCACCATTAGTCGCTGTTTCGATTGTGTTCCTTGTTACAAGTTGCATTTTTCATACATATATTTTTTTGTCATACGTGGTTGTCGAACGACGAGTTTTATTTTGAATCCTAAGACAAAATTGTAGGTAATGCGAGGCTGTTGTTCAGCCTCATATTGCATGAGGCTGAAACAGCCTTTTATTGCCTGGATTTTAGAGCAGAGTCCGCCTTTCGAAAATCCAGATTCCATTTCAGGAAGCCATTTGTGGTGAACATGCATCTGGTTGTCAGTTAGAGCAGGAGGAGGGGGGGGTCGTAACTGGACCCTCTTCGAGGGGGGGGGTCGTACTCACACCGCCATTTCGCACATCCCCATGCTGTACCCTGGGTAGACGAAGCAACGGCTCGCGAGCAGCTTCTATCCCTACAACACCCGCGCGGCACGTGTCGCGCGCGGCGCTTCTGGCACTTTGCCATCTTCGGTGATCCGCGCTTTCCATAGCGATTAAGCGCAAACCTCGCACCGTTGGACATAAATTGAAGACGCTTAGGCTGTTTTAGGGTTCCATATGGTTCTTTGCAAGCGCGATTCCATTAGGAGGATGTGAACAAAAGAGCAGCAAACCTTTTTTGAGTTTCATACCCTGCAAGCGATGGGAAGGACGTGATCTGAAGAGCAGGTAGTTCGTCTTCCGTACTCATGGCAAGAGGAGGATAAGAAATGAAGAGCAGTTAGTGTGTTTCCAGACTTACCTAATGACCTTCTAGTAACACCACTTCCAATTGTTACTACCCCATCTTCCGACGTCAGACCAGTTCTTTTTGACAAAAAATTTGAAAGTTTGTTCCCAGACCTTCAACCTCCGAACACGAATATCGCATCGCTTGGCCAGGAATTGCCTGGCACTAATGCCACGGTCCCACGGCTCAAGCTTTGCGCTCCAATCGCTATGGAGAGCGCGTCCTTCGCGCCCGACGTACTCGTCCAAGACTGCTGGGGTGAAGTCTGTGTTCAAGGTGTTCCCGAGTTTTTTTCCGCTTCTTTTTCTACTGAGGAGCTACCTATGGGATACTGGTTCATGGCGGAGCTTCAGCTGCCCGCAACGCTTGATCGCGGGAATTGTCTTTAAGAGGAAATACGAGGGAAAAGCTTGCTGGCTATCCTTTCCAGTATGCCATGTGTGATACCTTGACTGTATCACTGCTTAACACATCGACAAGGCGCCTTTTTTTCGCGTGTCTGCCGCGTGGGACAAAGCAGTTTTTCCCTATTTTCGAAGAATGCGCATAAATGCTAGGGCGTTTATACGCCAAAAAAATTGAAGAATGGTCAGAATTCATTGCAGAAGCTAGTAAGGCTTCGCTATTCTTGTTTACTTTCAAGATAAACCCTGAAATTTCATGGAATACTCCCGCCTCATTCACGTGGAGCGTGGGAACAAGGTCGCAAAAAAGGAATATTTTCGCGCCAGAGGTGGTAAATTGGATTCGATTCAGATCTGCTATTGTTGAAAGTTACCTTATCACATTAGCTATCTGCATGTGGAGCTTCAGTTCTATATATCCAAGAATTATCTTTTTTTCCTAGGAAATCACTTTCGTTTGTCTCCTCGGTAAAATACTCTCAATGACACAACTGCACGGTTTACAGCTACTGTATATTCTACAATGCCTTCATGGACAATATGCAGCTGTTGAAAATTCGAAACGTCTTCAAATTGGTTTTTTACCCATGCCGCATCCCAGCAGTGGGACGCAGTGGGACGCAATGTCCCACGCGGCAAAAAAGATGCGTCCCAGCAGTGGGACGCAATGTCACCAACGTGTTAAGAAATAGTGCAGAGTTTTGAAATTCGTGGCTATACTTATCGGAATTTGCCCGAAATGGCCCGCGCTTGTAGCACACACACACTGGTACTTCCGTCGGACTGCGTCCGTATTTGCGTCAGCGTACGGTCTGGTACGGTACCGTCTCGATGTGCGCAGCGCCATTGGCTTAGTCAGTGTATGCCAGCGTCCGCGAGCAATTTCAGCTGGAGCAATACTGCCCGCGAAAGCGCTGCTGTTCGCTGGCATACGCTGGCGTACCATAGATCGATACCTGTACTTCCCTAGCGTCGTACGCTGACCCAAACTATGAACGTAGTTTCGCGAGCGTCAGAGCTTGTGCCGCTATACGGACGTTTACTCAATGGTGTCACACCGCCCCGTGGATGAAACGCTAGCTGCAGTGTGCCGGTCATTGGACGATGGGGCGGTCCGACGACCACGCTGGCGAGCGATCCGGCGGTTGCGTGTCGGTGGACAAGTGGAGGCCGTGGGACCATTAATTCATCGCCTCTGTGCTCTCTGACATTGACTCGGCTTTCGAATACACGCCAACGCACTATCTGTTTACTCTTCTCGTGGACTCTCGCCGAGATCATTGCTGACGTCCCCAGTCAGCTGATTTCTACGGTATTTCTTTTGCTGTATTTCTGTTGTATTCTGCTTTTAAAATTTGAGAATATTTTTTTCACCTTCAATCCGGAAAGATCGGTATGTTTGCTAAATTAGGCTTGATGTCTTCGTTCAAATTCGATGTTATTTACGAAAATCATACTAAATGAAATCTAGATTCTAAAAAATATAATTACATTTCCTTATGAGATGGACCAAACATAGTTCCCTCTTTTAGAAGCTGAATACAACAGAAATCAGATTTAATGGGCGTATCAGCCATTATCGATCGCGCCGCTTGCCAGTATGGACGTAGGAGCGCCTCACCATCGGAAGAAAAATCCAATGAAACTATACCACAGAGGAAAAAATGCAATAAATAATTGGCTATGGATTCCGAAAAGTGGTCGCAAAGGGTGGATTGTGCCATTCAGTGTCATTTCATTCTCATGGATACTAGCGCAAGCATGCCACTTAGTTCTCTGACTCTCTTCTTCTAACGGTTATTTCATCACTTCGCGCAAAGTAGACGCAGCCTTCCTCTGTATTGTGTCGCGGCTTCTTCAAATGAATTTCTTGAATTGCTGGCGGTGTTTTTCCCACTTGGCTTTTTTTCTTGCTGATTTCGCTCTGACGAGGGAGATACGTCATTCCGAAACTGCATGATGTGCCGGTCAATGAGTGTCCTTAACGATTTAGATTGCGCACCATCATTATCCTTCATGATTCAAGTGCAGTTCTTGTTGAGTCTCTCATCGTCCAGTGTTCCGTTAGGGGGGAGGGGAGGCGTTAGCCTGGGGAAATGATTTGTTGGGTTATGGAAAGAGGTGAAAGCTGGGCAGCTTGCTTGCCTCGATGCTTATT
>MU952437.1:0-23062 GCA_036418165.1 Cooperia oncophora | reverse complement strand
TGAGGATGCTGAGATGGGCCTGCGGCTGGACACGACTCGACAGAGTCAGAAACGAGGACGTCAGGGCGGTCACACAGACGGCTCCGATCCAGCTGAAGGCACGAGAGCAGCGACTGCGATGGTATGGGCACGTACTGAGGAGGCCTGAAGACCACCCAATAAGGAAGGCATTGGAATTCGAAGTAGAGGGCAAGCGACCACGAGGAGCTCCAAAGAAAAATGGAGGGACGTCATCAAGAAGGACTTTCCTGGAGTAGATGTCACGACAGAAGATGCTTTGCTGAAGTAGATGCCACGATAGAAGGTGCACTGGATCAGAACAAGTCGCGACAAGAACGGCGGACATTGGGACGGCTGGGACTAACGCTAGGGAGAAGGAGAAGAAGAAGATTTCAAATGCGAAGCGCAGGTGATGAAATGGCAAGTTGCTCACTTGCAACGGACACGTGACGTTTTCAACCGTTTTAATTTATTTTTTTCCCTCTGAACCAACGGACAGGCCTTAACAGCACTTAGTGATATCATGTGGTAAGAAAATCTTATGAATAATTCGGTAGCAGGGCACATCCTGCCGTTAGGGGAAGTATTTCTGCGTAATACGACTCCTCTCTCCTCGAAAATTGTTCCTCTGCTACGTCCCCTCCCTTCCCTTGTACTTGCTACCTGTCTTCCTGGACGTTCCCACCCATTTTTTCCAGGAATTTTTTAAAATTTATCACATGTTCTCCTTTTTCTTGAGTAACTGCCGTTGAGCGTTCGAGCTGGGTGGGGAGGGTGTTGGGTCATTCTAAAGGGGAAAGTGGGTCATTGAAATAGCAAAAATGAACTGAGAAAAGTCAACAATAAAAGACATTTTTCTCGGAAGCAAATACGACTTTTCTATCTTCACGACCAACTAAGATTCTTATCGCTGGGAATCCTAACGTACGAAGTGTTCTGTTTGGTATAGCAGAGCGTAAGCACGAGTAGTGTCACTTACGATATTCTCGGTCTAGGTGCCAGATGCTAGTCAAAAATGCTAATCAACTCCAGCTCACGCCATACAGGCCTTCCACTTTCTGGGACTGCAAAACCCCTACACGATACAAAAGCTCCTTCGCCGCTCAACCTCGCACTCTAGTGCTCCCTGAGAACATGATGATAGCTACTTGCCTTAATCATTCAGCAAATCTCTCCAAAGCTAAGTCCCAGCTGTTCTCACTATTTGGTCACTGATAATGAAACTTTCATCTTTTTTGTGCTTTATTGCTTCCCCCAGACCGCCAAGGTTGGATAGCATCATAATGTTGAGCAGAAGAACCGGTTCCGTGGTGAGCAATGTAACTCCGACCGCCGACCGATTTCAACATTGTCAAGTCATAGTCAATTTGTCACGTCATACAACTCGTCTGGCTGCTTTTTATCCCGCGAACTGATCACAAATCGAACCACGCTGAGAAGAAACACCCTGCTCATTATGGCTATGGCAGTGGTGTGACTTACAGTAAAAGAACGGAATATATTTATGTAATGGCTCGATGCTGAAAAGAAAGTATAGGAGGAAAGCACCACAAAAAACAAGCAGCCGAAAAAAAAGCTGCGAAGGGATTCAGAAATCGTAGTTCTATGGATTCTCCTGTCCCGTGTATCCGTCGTTGAGAAATTTTGCATTTTTTCGGGGGGGTCCCCCCCTCCCCCCCGCCCTCCCCGCCCCTCCCCCGCCCCCCCCCCCCCCGCCCCCCGCCCCCCCCCGTTGCAGGAAGTCCCTCTTCTAGTAAGATTCCCCTTCCTGCTGTAACCACCATTCGACCTACTATCCGCCTAAATTATCCGAGTCAGGGCACATCATTGGTTGGGGGCTTTTGGTTGAGTCGGCGTACGACCCCTCCTGCCGTTTTTGTTGCAGTGAGGGGGGCGGGGCGCGTGCGACCCCCCCCCGCGCCCCTCTCTGGCCCTGCTGTCGCTTCTAATCAAGCTGATTGGAAGCGTATGACGGGAGGAGGAGGAGGTAAATAGTACACACGAAACAGGAAATTCACGAAAACTCAACCACCACTCCCAGAAGGCCGAAAGTAGATACGACCTCCCCCACCTCCCAACAACGGGCAAGTATGACCCCCCCCCTTTATAGCGTCTTTAAAACGAGAAAAATCAACTAAAAAATTAATTTTTTTCAGCCCAAATACTATCCCCTCTCCCGGCGACCTATTTCGACCCCCCTGTTGGGAATTGCCCAACAACGATGTGCTCTGATCCCAGTTCTCCATGGCTTTTGGAAGGCACAAGTGAAACAGGAGAAACCGCCGAAAGTCAACAACTGGGGAAGTTTGTTCACAATCCCGGCATAAGTTACTCTCGGGATATCACGACCCCCTCTCCAACCACAACGAGCAAATAGACCGCCACCGGGGCTTAACAGCAACCACCCAACGAAGAAAAATCAACCGCGTCGAAGACATTTCCAGGTCGCAAGACGGACTGAGCGAGTGGGGCCCTGAAATCAAGCGTGGCATCCGAGGGGGGGGGGTGGGGTAGCGGTGAAGCATAGGCGTGAAACGGGAAAAACCATGAAAAGGGTCAACATTTTGTCTTCCTCAAAGACCGACTGTGCCCCACCGGCCGCCCCCCCTTCGCTGACCACTGCCATCGGCGAGAGCTAGCTGTGGTATGTGGTGGATGCGGGAGAGTTCCGTAGCCCAATTCGTTCAAGTTCTTCATTGCAGGTTGTACGACTCCGGCCTGAGGGCTGACGTGGAGTAGAATCGGTCCCTTTCTATTCGCCAAAGCCAAGTTATGAGCTGAAGTTTACAGTGCGGTGCCGTCATTGCCTAGGCAGTAATTGGTGACAGAAACTTCACAAAAAGTGGTACATTAAACAGGATTCGAAATTAGAGCACCAAGAATCGCGAGAACTTTGCTCACCTAATATTAGTGGAATGTAATTTGTTCACTTTTCAACAGTGTTTTCTTTGCCGCCGTCCAGCTGGTGTGACTTGTAACGGAATAGTTTCCTTTCTAAAATATATCGACGCACTGGAACCACGGGCAAAAACCGAAAAATCAGCAACAAGGGTTCAGAGCTCGTTAGGTGTTTGATTCTCCAGATTTTGCAAATTGAAGAGCAACATAACGCTATCATTATTTTTCGAGCTTTCGAAGGCATACACTGCAATAAGGATTTTACTGAACTATTGTCATAAAATAAATAACAATAAGTTTGGGTTAACCGAGATTCGCCTGATTGACTATGTGGCGAATGTTACGTATGTTCTCCGATCTGTGTGCTTGTAATCATACAATTAGGTTGGAAAGAAAATCCTGCGACACTTTGACCAAAGGACCAAATTTTCCTTCACTAAGAGACATTTCCAATCTACAAGGTAATCACCATCAACGACTAGGACTAGTGCCCACCTTTTGCACAGCTTCTCATTTCCATTCTTATAGAACTACGGCAACTATGATAAAAAGAAGAGGTGGACCTCATTTTCGAGTAGACGTCGATTTTCGGAATTTTTGCTTTCCAAAGGATGCGGTAGGGATCAAAGGAGGTGGCAATTAGAGGCTGCGAACTTTGGTGAATGAGCTGGGTACCTTCGCATCCCCTGATCGACATCCATGATCTTTTGGGAAATGAGTATTTCTGAGTGAATCCAAGCGTGACGTCATCCATGTTTTGATGTCGATGAGTGAAGATTGTGGCCGACATCGCTGTGCCAGTACCCAGCGCGATACCGCTTTGAAGTCCCACCAATAACGCACCGAAACCTTTATCCCATGCACATCTGCTTTTGGCTAAGCAATCTACTTTTCTCCTTGGGAGATCCTGTGAGAGAAGTGGGCATGGATTACGCGAGGAGCCCGACACTCGCCACCAACCACAAGATCAGTGTTCTTCCAGTTACGGTCATTCGGTATGACTTGACTGGTCCAACTTGTGAGGCATCCTTCACAAAAAATTTTCCCGATAACCGAGATTGCGGAGAAGCATGGCAGTTGTCAGTCAGGTGGAGCCTAGAGAGGTTGCCAACTTACTGGTGGTTACGTTCGGCTGCGCCTCAAGAAGCTTGAGTAAAGGGCCGTCATTCTGTGCTGGTGGCCGACCTATACATTGCCTATTAAATAAGTCCAGCTTGGAAGCGCTGATGCAAAAGCTACCCTCTGCCATGGCAAGCGATATCGCTCCTCAAAGGTGTTAGCTCCCTCGACTACGGTTGAGTGGCCCTACGGGAACTCATAATAAGGGACAGGTCGAAAAGACCTTGACCGTGGAATTTCAGGCTTTGAAATCCTCCACAAAGTCATAATATACCTGTCTGCAAAAACCTCAGAGAACATTCACCACTAATCAGGGGTGAGAACATTGAATTTTTTTTGATATCTTGAGAACTCTTCTCAAAGTGTCGCAGGACTTTCTTTCCAACCTAGTAGTTCCCACTGGATCCATCACAATAGATCCCACTTCAGAAATTCCATGAAAGAATTCGGGACCATCCAACCTTACCTGCACGCCGTTACGCCGCTTAAGACCCCAAATCAGGTAGTCGACGGCGTGCTTGGAAGGCATATGGCAATTGTTACCCTATCTGAAATGCCAGCAGGGTACGTGCTATACAGTGGGAAAATGGCGAAAAAACGATGTGAAAGGGTCAAGAACCTGCAAAAAAACCTTCGTACTTAACGACTCAGAAAGCAATTTTGGACGAGTTCTCGTAGGCATCGCGCCAATAAATGCTGCGGGAGACACGGCTGCATGTATATTCTCATATATCCATGCAGCATCGCAGCCACTTCATGTCAATCCCTTCGCTTCATATTTTACTTCGCAAATGAAGTAATACGAGCATCAAGTATGGTCGTCCATTTGTATAATAGACGGCAGGCGCGGTGGGCGCCCGGCTTGATAGAACCTATATCGCAGGATACCTTTATTTGGAAAAAGGCGCTCAGAAGCGCGGGATTCCCTCCTGCCAGGCGTAACCTTTAGGGATTTATCGTGCCAACTGTCTCTAAGAAAAATGTACGCTCACTTTCCTAGATCCTGGTCCTTGGCATATGGCAGGTGAGTGGGTCTACAGCTTTAGTAGCGGACCACCTTCCGTGCTTGAACGTGCACTGAAAGAGGCTCGAGGGTAGCGCTACCCAGGTGCCGTCTCCCGACTCCGCCACGCCGCCGCACGGCCACCCACACGCCTAACCGTAGCCGGACGCGCTACATGTCTCCGCTCTCTCAATTTCAGAATAGCGCGGGCGGAATATGGAGGCTATAAACGGGCATCACTACATTCCTGCCTCTTTACATGTATTTTTGAGCGGAGAAGGTGCCACGCTACGGCAGCTGCGGACCTATTTGTCCTGAACTAGGCAGGGCCACCCTCAGAAGCGAGTCTACAGTCCATGGTTAAGACAGTTTACTCTCCATTCGGCAGGGAGTGGTGAATTTACGAAAAGAGAATTTCTAGTGCTTTCCATTTTTGCGGTCTTTCTTCTATAGAACCCCATATGAAAAACAAGTGGGCATGGATTAGAAAAATCATCGAAAATGAAAGATAATGGAATAATAATAATATGTTGTAATATGTAATAATATGTATATTTATATGTATATGTAATATTATGTTGTAAAATCCAACAAAAAAGAACTGTTGAGAGGGGGGTCGAGGGAGAGTGTTAGGAGACTACCGATTTTCTTTATTGAGAAATTAGGAGACTTTCCCGTCTGAGGTAGACATCGTCAACGTTCCCTCACGAGTGGGATTCTAATAATGCTAGTTGGCCTCGATCATCTCTAAATTTTTTTGTTAAATATAATATATAATATGTTAAATATATATATATATGTTAATATGTGAATTAATCGATTAATTTAGTTGATTAATTCACCCCTAACAAAGAATAATTTATTGATAAATAATAATAATGAATAATAATTTATCAATTAATTTTCACTTCCTCGTCGATGACAAAAGTGTATTGAGAAAAAGACAAGCAATCAAAAAATTTTTTTCCTGAGTCCAACTACGTCACCCGTCCACCGGGCCTCCGACTCTCCTCGCGAAGCGGTTTTTTTCGCATTCCTCTACGCACAGTAGATCCCATGAGATATCGGGCTCAAAAAAACACACCTTTTTTGCCAAACATAATTTATGTCACATTACACACATTATACTCTATAAGTTGCACTAGTTTTTCGCAATTTTTTATTGTTATTTCTTAACCACTTCTACCTGTCTAAGAAACAGCTACAAATGCAAACAACAATTGAGGTGCAGCTACCGCAGTCTATTACATCCTATAGATACATTTAGCAGTTGACCCAGCTGGATGGAATCCACCTCTAAAGAGTCACCGCCGAGCCGCCAGCTTTCCAACGGGCAGCCTCCAAATCCTCCAAAGGGCAGTCTACCGAAGGCGCTGTTGAGCCGACGACAAAGGAACCGAGCACCCATGAGGTGACTCACCAATGGCACACTCCTCGAAGGATTATTGTGAGATACTATATAAGCGATTGTTGCACGAAAAAGTAAGGTCAAAAAATGTCATTTCCTTCGACGTCCTCTCATATTGCTCAACTTGGACCGCCACCATCGTACGTTATTTCCATAGAAGAGGTGAGTGCTTCGAATCTTAGCTTAGCCCCAGCCAGTCTTGACCTTGATATTTTTCTTGTTTGTCCGCCTTGTTTTTTTTGAGTTAATTTTCTATTAGCTTATGTATTTTCCAGCCCATCAAGAGAATCCATGCAAAAACAGTGAAGTCAAACGATATAAAGTTGGAGTGGATACCATTCACAACGGTTAGTCCACTAGAGTCTCCCTACGCTTCCCCAAATATTTCCTAGAAAAATAGATTCGTTTTTGCGCTTACCGATGCTTGTGATCCATAACGATTATTGATTTTATGCGTGTACAATCGATACCTGCATTTAAAATGTGTATAAGTTTTCGAAACTTGTATATTTTTCTTGACACGAACACTTTTGACTACTAATTTGTCGGTTTCTGAATGCGTACTGATTTTACGCGCGTGGAATCGATAACCATATTCTACACATGCACAGAGCAGATTGTGAACCAAAGGGGGGAGGGGGATTTTGGGTGCTATTCAATACAACATATAAATTAAAATGAACAATGCTCCTCCTGATTGTTATAATTTGAAACAAGAATTATAATTGTATTATATAATACATTATAAAAAGAGATATATTATGTGCGTATAATCGATATCCACGTTCTTCATGAGCACTATGTCCTTAGTTTTATGCCATTGCTATATTTTTTTCGTGGCTCGCGGGCTTTTTTGACACACCTGCTGATTCGTGTGATTCTAAAGGCTTATTGATTCTATGCGCGTAAAATCAATAACTATACTCTGCGCACGTATTAAGCAGATATAGACGGAAAAGTAATGGCAGGCTTTGGTTGCGGTTAAATTTTACATTGAACATTAGAATTGAAATGAGCAAGGACAGCGATCCTATGGCATTATCTCCTGGGCCATTTCTATTCGAAACTTGCCTTTTGTTCCTTATTTCAATCTTGATTTTTACCAAATCCATATTCGGCGCTGTTCCGCTTAGTAAGGGCATTTTCGCCAGTTTCCAGCGATCCTTGCCAATGCCTCCTGTTGAGACCTGTAAATTCCTGTAAAGCTATGCAGTAGGAAGAGCTTCCTTTGCAATCGACAAGAGTCTGCAGGTTTCAAGAAATGTTATCCAACAACAGCTTTTGAAAAAAAAACTAATGAAAAGCGCAACTCCACCTCCCCCCCCCCCGCAAGCCCAACAGCGCCCAATATTAAGAAGGAACCTTTAGTAAGGTCATAGAACTAATATTAAATTGTTCAGGCACACATTGCGACCTACAGTGTCGTGGCGGTGATAGCGCTCGTCTACAATGGTATCTGTTTTGTTCACACATGGTCGGATGCCGTTGGTGAAACGGGACATTTTTGACGACATTTTCGGTAATTATTAGAGTCCTCTCCGTCCTTTCGTTTTATTTATCAAAACTCAAAAGCTTTGTTTGGGTTGAAAGCAGCTCCCAATTGATGAGGTGGGCGAGTCAGGCCTGCTGACGTGTTACTTCCGCCAATGAATGAATAAGACTTTAGGAGAAGGAGCGCTGCTTTACTCGGTTTGTATGCAATGGCTTCTAACATTCTCAATTTTTGTGGCTGGAATAACGCTGGAACGCTGTGTGCCGCAACCCCTTCACATATTTCTTTCGGTACCTGAATCCAGTTCTTTTCTGCATTTTCTCACTTCTGCTTAACGAATGGACACTCCATATCCCTGAGAAGGAGAGGGCGTGGCTATTTACTTCATTTAAACGTAGCATGGGTTGCGTATTTGTCGGATATTTCCATGTGGGACAAATGCCATCCTGCTTTGCGCCGGTCAAAGCCATGATAGCTTCCGGAACGACAATACCCCATCAAATACGCTGCAGCCGTCACATTCGAATGAGTGCGCACCCACGCCCTCTCCATCTTGTAGATATCTAGTGTACTATGAGGCGACTAGTTGAAGGCATCCGCGATAACCAGATGGGCGGGGACTCGCGACCAATTTGGCTTAGTACGTGTCCTTACTCTGTTGTGCTAGGAAGAACGCACAAGGGTTATGAGTGTCCGTCCATCTCTCTGTCTCTCCAGTTATTCGCGAAATGCATCTTCAGTGATGGAAGTAATAAGATCGGCGTTCGTGGACTCCTTTTTTGGCTTGATGCCAAAACACCTTTTTCAGATTTTGGCTGCGAATGGAAGCGCAGTTCTGTTTGTCATCAATGTCAAAAAAGTATCGGATGACGTCATATCCCATGGTAGGTAAATTTTTTGGCAATTTTTGATAGCTGACGTTGAAAATGATTAGAGAGGTGTCCATTATTTCTTCCAACCTTCCATATCCAAGTGTGTGTGTGTGTGTGTGTGTGTGTGTGTGTGTGTGTGTGTGTGTGTGGCGTGGCTGCACACTCCATTTGAACGTGGCTTCTACTGCACTATCGGTGAGATATTGCTGTTTTAGGATAAATGTGACCACGTATTTTGTCCTTCGCTCAAGACAAGGTGGGCTCCCAAATGGATTTATCCCCAGAAGAACCCAATTTCACGCTCCGTTCCCGTGGTGTACGTAGCAACGCCCTCCCCAGCTCTGGGAAATGTGGTGTACCTTCTCACTGAGACATATGGAGCTGACCTGATGACTGATTTATGGGGCGTATTAGGAACGAATGATAATCGAACTGTGCTTATGGATGACATACTGTGGCATCTGATGCAGACTCTGAGGCTCGTCAAGAAACTGGATTTGGCGCTCCGCTAGCCTGTTTCTCGCCGCAGGCGAAAACGAGTGGTGGAAAATGAGCTGGCCCCCAAACGCAGCTCACCCGTCCCTGCTACCAGTGGCACGCCCCGGCAACTGCAGCGAAAAAACGACTATACATTTCCTCTAGTGCTGCTTGCACGTTGTGCAGCTCCTTTCGCCGAATTCATGAGAGCCGTAGGGCAAAGAATGGAGAGTGAGAACACTCTTCCTACCAACCAGGACTCTGGGTGGAATAATATGACCGTCTGGAGAACGGTGACCTTTAACCATATCCTCGAGGATAATTAGCTCTTCAACGATCGCACAATATAATTAGCGACTTGCTAAAGTTTGCTGGAAGCGAAACCTTTTACAGTTATAATCCCTGCAAACGGTAGAGCGTGTGGCGGGGACATGGCTTGGAGCACAGCCAGTAAGATTTCCCTATAGTCATAGCGGGTTCATGATGGCATCATTGGTGGGGAAAAAACTCTGGCTGCGACCCCAATACGCGCCGCGTCACACAACCTATCGTTTGCAAAGATCATGACTGTTTGATGATGCCAGACTTTTTGTAAACATTTTCGTAAGACCTACATTCATAAAATGTTACCATTATGAAGTATTGTGAAATATTTATGTTGTGAAGTGTCATTATTATGAAGTATCACAAAGTATCATGAAATATCGTAGTGTATTTTGAAGTGTAGCCGTCACCACCAAAGCAGTCGGGGCGTGTCAGCGCAACGTTTGACACGGCGCCAGTTCCTCCCCGCCGCTCATCACCACGTCCAAGTCCGCAAGATCGATGGTAAACGGACTGGCGCCGCGCCAGAACTCAAGCACCTTCGACACGCCCTGTTTGACTTCAGAGATACGACTGCACTGTGGGTCATAACATAGAGCCTATGTACTTGTTTTCAGAATCGCGGTACTTCTTATTCATAACTCTTCTTTTTGCACTTTCAACGGTACTCTGTATTGTCTATCTCATTGCACTGGCCTACTATCGAAAGGAGAAAATGTGACCCTTCATTATTCAGAATTTTCAATGAATTGCCTAATTCTTACAGGGATCGATATTGTGAATGGGTGGGGTCAGGAGATCCGATATGGGAAGACGCATAGCTTGACTCGCGCGTAATCACTCAGCTAGATGACTCGGCTTGTTGTCGCACGTTCGCGTCATACCACTTTGAGGCAGATGGCTGGCGGGGGGAGGGCGTTCACTGCAAACGTTATTGGTCGAAGGGCTGAGTGGAGTGTGGCCAAACGCCTTCTCGCAGTCCTTCCACCAATGACGGCAGTAACCGCCCTCCCCTCTGCCATCGTGCCCACTGCCTTCGACTACAAAAACTGCAGTAAACTCACACTACTGTCATATCGACGTAGTTCGTCGACGAGGGAGGGGGGGATATTTTGCACTTTCGTTGCTTCCCTGGTTCCGGTTTGCAAGTCTCTGCGAAACCCGTGAACTCTTGTGGAACTGGAACAAACTCGTGAAGTCATCGTGTTAAAACCTGTCAACCCAAGAAGAGGCTGTCTGTGGGTCGCCACGTCGATGGAAAGCAGCGAAAGTGCAGAATCCCCCCTACGTCGCCGAACTGCTCCATTATATGTATATCTCCCTGAACCCTCTATAGCCATCTCTAAAGTGGGTATACTGTAGTGGTGCCGCTCTCTGACATTCTTCATCCGCTCTTGGTGAATAATGTTCCTCAGCATTTGGTTAGGAGATCCAGGTTGCGGCGACGCGAACAATTAGAAAAGAAACAGACATGGGTAGAAAACTGCCACAAAGGGCTAATGGTCTTTTTCATTTCGTTGAAGTTTTTCAAAAGACGTCACTCATACGCGGCACTTCGCACCAGGACCAAACCGATTCAATGTACAGTTAGTGCAATATTTCGAGTTAATTAGCTAGTAGACACAACTACCAGTTAACGCTTATCGCTGCAAAGTAGATTCCCGAAGTATTTAAAATCACTATTCTCAATGTTTTCAATCAATCGTTGCTCCCTTCCGTTCGTTCAGGAAGGCCTAAGATAGTGAATTTGTACTGTTTTGAATTTTCAGATATTATCGATCGATGGTTTTGTCGAGCACAACTCTTCAGTTGAAGAGAAGATACTTGCGGAAGAGGCGGTGCAGAATTTTTACCCCCGCTATCCTTACACAAACGCCAATCCAGTATCGCTGTCTCCTGTAATGACGTGATCACGTTACTACTGTAGCTACTTCGTTTTTTTTTTTTCAATTATTATCCTGTTTATGTGTTGAAGTTTTCGATGAAATATTTATCTGTATATAGTCAAGTAAAGTCATTATTGCCCTATTAATAGATTGTATCAATTGGAGTCATAAATTTTTCATAAGTCATAAATTTATCAAGGCTATTGGCGCTGTTGGGGTTGGGAGGGGCATTCTTCACTTCGCCCGTGCCTTTTGCTCGTTCCTGTTGCACTATATGGACACACCATGGTGGTACCTGTGAAGTACTGTCAAATGTAATTGAAGCTCCTGTTACTGCATAGCTTCACAGCGATTTACAGATACAGGCCTCCACGGGCGGCATCGGAAGGGATCGATGGGAACTAGCAAAATGTATCCACTAAGCCGAACTGCGCTACGCTATTGAAGCTCTACTCATTCAGTATGGTAGGTAGACCCATTTGTAAGGTAGCGTCCATAGTTCGCGACAGTTGACTACCGCTGTGGATTATATAGATATTGATCTCGCAGCTAGGGAGATGAGGGAGAGAGTTCGCTCAAATCCCGCTCGTATCGTGCCTCACCTAACCTGAGAACAACCTCGATGCCGAGCTCGGTTCTGTTGATCTTCTGAGCTTCAGTTCAGAGGATGTGTGCGAGACAACAGGTAGACTCCCGCACTTAGCAATCTCACCATAGCCTAATTCATCAAGGTTGCTGATCAGCTGCAATATAACGAAATATCCGATTTGATGGAGCTCCAGTTGAGGTGCTAATCCCACAGAAGATGTGTGAGGCTTCAGGCTCGGTAGCGCGCCTGGACTCTTATCATGGTCCTGAAGAAAACGCAAGAGTGTATATCGATAAAGTGCAGGCGTTGCCAGAGCACTGATAGGTGAACGCGAAGTGTAGCTCTAGATATCCAAGGCATCTCCCTCCAAAGGACGGCTCTTGGTAGTGGATGCAGGGCGCACTATCGCATTATACAAAATGTCCCCCTCACAATCACCCCTTCTGTACGGTCCTACTTCACAACGTATTTTCAGGCAATTTTACCGTCAAGTGGGGAGCGCGAGTGGGAATTAGGTATGATGAGCTTCGGAATGGGTGAAACCACAGCTCCAAAACCCTTCAGCTTTATGCTCGTTCTCCAGGAAATTTACCTGTTTCTACCCAAAAGAAGCTGTGGTCAAGCGGTGGAAACACTTCTGTGACCCCTTCGCTTCCTCCTCCTCCCCCCCTCCCACCGACAAATGTGACCCATAGAGCTTTTAATGCCCTTACGACCTCCTTCCTCAGCATCATCACCACTGGATCGTCGTTCTTGGAATTTAGTGTCATCCGCAAGTTTTAATGCTTTTAACAGCCATACTTTCTTTATATGGGACTTCTTTTGTAAAACAGTACCAGAATCTAGAGAACTTTCTCTTTCCAAAAATCCTTGATCTTTTGCGATGTTCATTGGGTGAGAAAATTCCTTGTTGTGCATTTGTTGTGGACAGCTTCGTGCGACAGTACAGCTCCAATTTGTTTGGAGAGTTTAAATTCTAGGAAACATTGATCCGTCGCAGTTATCGGGAAACAGTTCATCTGTGCGTTGATTAACACATTGGCGACATTGCGTCCCATTGCTGGGATGCGGCACGGGTAAAAAAAACCATTCTGAATATGTTTCAATTTTCAACAGCCACATATTGTCCAGGAAGGTATTGTAGAATGTATGGTAGCTGTAAACCATGCAGTTGTGTCATTGTATTTTATCGAGGAGATAAACAGAAGTGATTTCCTTGGGGGGAAAAAGTAATTTTTGGCTGTATAAAACTGAGGCTTCATCTGCACATAGTTAATGTGATAAGGTAACTTCCGACAATAAGGAAATCTAGATCGAATCCAATTTACGACCACTGGAGCAAAAATACTCCTTTTTGCGAGCTTGCTCCCACGCTCCACGTGAAAGAAGTGGGAGTATTTCATAAAGATTTGTGGTCTATTCTAGAAGTAATCAAAAACAGCGAAGTTTACTAGCTTCTGCATTGGGTTCTGGTACTTGTTCGATTATTTTGGAACAAGCATCCCAGCATTTACTCGCATCTTCGGGAATAGGAAAAACTGCTCCATTTTATTCGAAGACTTGGATAAGCTTTTTACACATTTTTTCGTCAAAGTTACTGGGAAGTAGCTCGTTCGGCGCAGATTGACAACGCCGCAGTATTGCGCCATACGTTCGATTCCCACGCAGAGGTACCGGAAAGGTCTAAATGTGCTCCTACGGCTCAGAAGTACCAGAGCGTATAATCTGTACAGCTCGCTCAGGGAATGACATTGTGGACGGTCATTGTCTTAGCACCGCCCGTGCCTTCACTGTCTGGGACCTGTAGCTTCGCATCTGCCTTTCAGGGTGTTTTTTCTTTAGGTGCTTTCCAGAGCAAGAACCAAGAGTAAATTTCCTTCCGATTTGATTGTGCAACATCTGACTATCGCTGCTCTTCCCATTCCCAAACGAGCCCTGCTTTAAGACTTCCCCCTCGCTGTCAGATCTTGTGGTATTAGTAGATCCGCTATCTCAGCACCTTGTCGTTTCTGTTGTTAAATTAGTAATCAATATTCTAACTCGTAAATTTATTCGTATGAATTTGCTTATACAATATGTACTTTCCATATGCCAAATACGTTCTCAAGAACATTTTAGCTTATTGTGCCTGCACGATGTACATATTTTACCGGCAATACAGAGCCACAAGGCAATCACCAACGATGCGAAACCATAGACGGTCATCAGCCAGTCGCTCAGGAACACTCCAATCAACACAATAGCCGCGTCATCCAGATCAGCCGCACCAGGTCAAACTGCAGAGCGAAGCGACTAGAATTCACTTCGTTTGAAACCACAAGAATCACGTTTAGTAGCCCTCTTGCCTAGATACTATCACCAAGAACCAACTTGTGATCGAAATAGTAGCCAAACATTTTGAAAGAAGGCGATGATAAAGCTGAATCGGCAGAGAAATTCCGGCAGCCAGAGAATGCACAACAGGACCCCACGAAGGGCAAAAATAGTAGCAAGAGAAAGCCCATTGCCCGAAAGACGATCGTAATGAGAGGCGCCTGATCGTGGCGATTATAGCGGAGATCACTGCGGCGCTTTTGATTGCAATAGAAGCCGATTCACGATCAAAACATAAGCTGATACGATGGAGCTCATTCCAGGCCCTGACTCGATAGCTGTACGGGCAATCGCCGTGTGGGTACAAAGATTTTCACCTCACGTTATTCCGTCAGCTGTTGATCCTCTCCAGTCAATGTAACGAAAGGAAGGAAACACTTTGTTCGCAGTTCCTGTGGAACGTAAGCCGGCGGCAAGAAAGCGGCTTTTTGACCTACAATTCCACTGGCGATTCATTATCCAGCATTTTCCGCAACAGAGAAATCAGAACTGTTCCACTTTAAAAGCAGAATCCTCACCTTATTCCACACACCCGGGAACACTTCTTCATCTTTTTCGTTCCTCAACTGACCTTTATCATAAGTCAGAGCCTTGAGCTCAGAGAACTGAAAATGCTCGATTACTACTGATCTGTTTAGTCATAGAAACTCGACCAATCTGCTGCGAACCTGACTGTACAGCTGATCGAATGTGTTTACTGGCTTCACCAATCCATATACTATTTCTTCGTCTTTTCGTTCCCTTTCATAAGTGCCAAAAATTCTGTAAGAGAAGATATTTTTGTTTCTTCGAAGTACAGTCCTGCCTAGTCCCATCAGGACAAATGCCTGAAGGCAGGGGTCAGGGCACAAAGTTGTTGGGGAATCTCCAACAGGGGGGGGGGCGTATTTGTGTCGCCAGGAGAGAGGGTCGTGTTTCGGCTGACCCCCTCTACTGGCGACAAAATGCGCCCCCCCCCTGTTGGGGATTCTATTTTCATAGTTGATTTTTCTCGCTTCATGGACGTTGTAAAGGGGGGCGGGGCGTCGAACTTACTTCCTGGCCTTTCTAGGTGTGGTGGGAGTGGTGGTTAACTTTCATGATTTTCCTATTTCATGCGTATTATATATAGGAAAAAGTAGGGAAGTTTTCAGGAAATCTTGGAAAAAGTAGCAGGAAGGGGAAAATCGGAGAATTGGTAGACAGAAGCCATATTGTCTCACGGCTTTCCCTGTTTCACACGTGCTATTTACCCAACCCTCCCCCCCTCGACGGCTCGGAGATACAGAGGGCCGGAGAGGGGGGGTCGTCCTACAACCCCCCCCCTAAAAAAAGGGAGGGAGTCGTACAGACTCCACTAAAATCCCCAACCAATGATGTGCCCGGCAGGGCTTACTTCAAATCTATGGTTGAAGGCACCCGGTTTTTTTGGCCACTTACCAAACAGAGATAAGCTATGATTGTAGCTGAACGAATATAGCTACATATATTATATTCCAAAGTATGTGATAACAAAATAAGCACTATTTGAGCGGGAACTTTGTAGTTCTCTCCACGAGCTGAGTTCCGCCTTGACAGCGCAGTGCGACCGCGCCACGCAGGCATAGCTCGATTATTAGATGTCGTCCTTTGCACACAGTGATAGCGCACGCCTCTTAAGAATTACAGGCTCAGACTGGCAAGGGTCTTGGGGGCGATAGCAGTCACACTCTTGTGTGGATACTTTTGCCCTTCATTGTCTGTTTCATGATTTGCGCGCTGAGGCTTTTCACCGCAAACTGTAAAAACTGCGATCAAGTGCGAAACGCAACTCGGGTGTATCGATGTTTTTTTTTTGCTTTTCCTCGGCTGAGATAACTCGAATACGGATTCATATTTGGAGTCCACCTCTCATATCAGTTTTTTCTGGAGTGTCCTTTCAAGGCAGAATGTGTAAGGAGATGCCTATATAGTTTTCCATTGCACAGGAGCTTCATAAAAACAATGCCTCCAGAAAGCAGTACCTATCCAAGAATAAGAATTCATTACTTTTGCCACGGTGCAGGCTCACCCTATAACAAAATCATTAGCCGCTGCGGTATCTCCAAAATATTGGCTTGTTTCAAACAGCTTATGATCCAGCTCCTAGTTTATTAACCAGCACATTTGTCTCTTGCTACTCAGTTTACTTGGTTCTCACCTCGCTTTATTTCCCTTTATTGATTTTTATACATACTCTTCATTTTCTACATCCACACGATGCCTTGCTCATGGAATAAATCAATCGAAGTGTGAAAACCACCTCACCTGTCCCAAATAATTAAGGTGGTGCCATAGTTCCTGTCGATACAGTAAGGATTCCTGCCATGGTGAACTCGGTGGCTGGATGGAGTGCATAAAAAGTATTCAATAGGACCGAGGTAAGGTATTGCCTAAAAAGAGAGTTTTTAAAATATCAAACTATGTTACTGGAAAATTGGAACAAATCAATATTTTGAAATCACCACTCAAACAATAGTCTCAGGAAGTAGAAAAATCACAAGTTCATTCCAAAGAGTATAACAGGCACTCTCATAAAACACTGACAAAATTTTGAGGAACACCCTTCCCCATGGGATGCTATACCGGGAGCGAGCGAAACCGTATCACGAAACAGCATTTAGGTGCAGATCGACAGTCGGGGCAGAGTTTATGTCAGAGACTTTCGATCCACAAAGCGCACATCCTCTGCGGTTCTTAACCGCACCCCTCCCTTACTTGTAAGAGATCTCGCATGTCTGTTGTTCATGCTGACTTTGGAGTGGTTCCTACAGTGAAATTGTAGAAATTATGTATGTCCATTCGCTTCACTTCATTCTCAATGTCATCCATCTATAATGTCGCGCTTGTAGGCATGTTCTCCAAGCTTTATGGCTTTAAGTTCTTATTCAACTTGACATTCAGAGAAGTAGTGTGAAAAAGTCAAGCAAGTGGCTCCGCGAGCTCCAAAAAAGTAAAAACGAGTGCAGCACAAAAGCAGGTATGTGGCGATTCAATCGTGGGGCGCTGCTGGGTTGCCGCGTAGGTAAGCGTGGTTGGCGACCGCTGCGTAAGAGTGGTCTTGTCCCACAGCTCCATCGAATTCATGATTTAGAATATGTACCATGTAGCTTATGATATCATAATCAATATTGCTGAAGGATATAAAGTAACACGAAGGATCGCTGAAATTGCCGCCCATTCGCGACATGAGGGGCGTGAAAGGACGTACGATAGAACCGCTCATCCACAGCACAGCAATTTGCCCCATGGCATCATTACAAAATCGGATTATATCAAAGCGGAGGTCAGACCACAACAAAAGCGAAAAAATGTGTTATAATATTGAACTCACAGTTGTATGAAGCCAGAACTGATATGTAAGGTTCAGAGCGCGATGAACTATGTATATGTTGGGAGGAATGAAGAAAGCTTGCAACAGTTCAGGAAGCATTTGGGCGACATCCTTAAATGAACTTGAATCAGCATTCTGATAGTGAGAAAGTAATCAAAATCAAAAGGCTTGTTCGAGGGCGGTAGGCACGATGACTGGGGCGGACGGTTACCGTCAACTTCACTGGCTAAAGGGCTACAAGAGAGCGTTTGGCCACAACACACTCAGCCTTTCCAACAGGAGCAACCGTTTTTACTTCCAACCATTGTGTTCACTGCCCTTGAGAAGCCCTTTTGCTTCATTGATGCTAATTTCTCCGCTATTCACTCTTACTTGCACTCCAAGATCGGGATCAGTTTTGGTTTTTAGATCTCCCTCAAGTATTTCAGAAATGAGTTAAGAACAACTTTCTAAGAAAATCAGTCGAAAATTGAGTCATACTGGGATCTGATTTTTCACAGCGACTCATATTGGTAACAGCTTATAATTTTAGATTATTCTCACTTCAAAATACTCCATAATCCATAAAATTCCAGTACTGCACTTGAGGGAAGAAGTCTTTGTTTCGAATAACCCCTTCAGAACATTACCGCCTTTGTCTGCTGTGCAGGACACGGTTCCAAAGTCTAGAACTCTCTTAAATGACATGGTTCCTGACTCTCATATAGTTTGCAAGGTACAATCCACTGTCACCCGAAAGGCTGTGATGAATCAGCTAACCTTGGAAGTCCAGAATCAGGCAAAAAAAACAGTTGCTGATTCCTGAGGGAGTCTCACCGCTCTAAGTACTGTAGCTTTTTATTACCTAGATGCCTTTTTGTTCACAACAGTCATGCGGACGACAATACAAACAATTTTTTTTCGAAATTATTACAACAAGGAACCTGAAGTGCTGGTAATCGTAAACCAGTGCTGAGATTGAAGTACTCGGAAGAATGGTGCATTTTATGAAACCACCACAGCACGCCAACTTCTGAAATGGTAATCTCTTTGTAATGTATGGCACAACGCACGTTACACATGAGTGTAAGCAAGACAAAGAGCGTTCTCATTGTAAGGATTGAACTTTTCTTCTGAAATGTGGAAGTCCCTGTCCACCTCATGAAAGGGGAGATTTGAAATCTGCACGAAATTTCTCACGAACGGGTTTCATAACTACGGAAGGTGCTAATAAGACTGAAAGGCAGTTGGCACGATGATTTGGTGCTCGGCCTAAAATGCTAGTAGGGCGCTGTGTAGTGGGGAAGATGGCGAAAGAACGGAGTGAACGGTCAAAATCCTGAGAAGAAAGAGCCTCCCTCCTCAAAGGAAGAACCCGCGATTACTCGCCATCTCAAATCAGGGGGTTCCATATAGACGACAAGGGGTTGAGTAACTCGACTGTGAACAAAAAAAGCACAAAAACATGCCACCTGCCCTAGATAGAACCCCATTTCGATCCCAGTTTACGTGCCCAATCAACTCTATCTCCAAAACTACGCCCTCATATGCACGGCTGATTCACCGATAAGATTTCTACGATCGTACAAGTGGCGATTATCATGCTTTTTCGTCCTGCAATCTCATTTTTCACTGGAAGTCGGATTAGGGGCGGAGTCTGGAGGCGGAGTCACTGGAAAAAGGAGGAGCCACTGAACCTATATTGCGCTACAGCGCCCCTCCCATAGAATTTTTTGCCGCGAAACCGGTACAAGGTTGTTCGTCGCGGACCACTCTAACCTCCTGACGCCATATTTTCAACTTCGATACCTGATCGCGGACCGTGCCTTCAATGTAATAGAAATCAATTTTGGACGAGTTTCTTATAGGCATCTTGCCAATAACCGCTACCGAAGGTACGGCTGCATATGTGTACTCATATATCCATGCAGCATCACGGCCGCTTCATACCAATCCCTTCGCTTCATAATTTGCTTAGCAAATGAATCAATACGAGCGTCAGGAACGGTCGTCCATTTGTGGGCGTTCGGGTCGGTATGTTGTGGCTTGATAGGGCCCTTATAAGGGCACCTTCCTTGGAAAAGGCATTATGCAGCGCCTGCTCAGGGTCGCGGAATTCCGTCCTGCCAGGCGTATTAATCCTACTCGTCTTGGGGAATTTATTGTGCCAACTACCTTTAAGTGATGTTTAGACAGCAAAATGCGACTCTGTTTCAGATGTGTTTGCTTGTTGCTCCAGAAACTCCAGAAAGACTTGCCAACCACCTGGCATGGGTTCCCCATCAAGGGCGGTCACATTGACAAAACCACCCTGATCACGCGAGTGTTGCCGCATATGAGCACGGTACGTGGCACAAATCTTCCCCCCCCCCCTTCGCCTTTACCATTTCCTCTAGCTAAGCTATCACCTAGATTCTGAGTCACTAAGAGACTACTCAATATATATGATAGGTGCAAAATCCAGCAGCTAGCAATCAGAACCACACAATAACCTGCCACCGATTGGTGCCACCACAAGGCCAGCACACTCAGCACCCTCATTGTGCTTCGGACCGCAAATTTGTAGTGATCATTTTATAGTGTAGTTCGCTGCGGACAGTTGGGCGTGTCAGTGCGGCTGCGTTTGGCGCGGTGCCAAACTCGTTCTCCACCAGTTGTTGAAGCGGGCAAGTGACAATACTGTATCATATCCTTCGTATTACTCGTTTTCTACCACTTTTTGTCGCATGCGCGTTTCAACAAGAAGGCAGAGAACGGCTTTGACGGGTGACACACTCATACTGGCTGACACGCCCAACCGTCCGCAGCGAAGTAGAGTGTACTCTTGCGTGAGAGTGTAATAAAGTTTTGTGCGAACACTTTGCTCATACTTTCATTTAAAGTACGCGAACGCTCTACCTAAAAATCGGCAAGGAAGTCTTTCGAAACCTTGGCATAGTAGTAGTGTAGGTCTTCCGTGACCGGAGGTAGGAACGCCTAAATATTAAGTTGATACCCCACATAAGGCTAGCCTTTTAGTGGGGACCCCTTATGGTGTGCAGTGGTGGTTCAACAGCCAGCTTACTAGTGCTCTCGAAGAACGGACTGAGCTACTTCAAGTGGTTTTCCTTATAGTTGGGTGACATCCTTCTGGCGTCCAGCATCAGTGGGGCATCAGAGACTCTTGGAAAAGTCATCATAGACTGTTCAGAAACTTTTAGGATTTGACGAAAGTGATCGGCAGCGGTCACACTTCGCAACGACACGCTGTAACGCTCTATAACAGCAATAGCAACAGCGCTCCTATACTAGAGAAGTCAGCGCAGCTGCGAACGGGAATCGACGGCGCCGTTTTTTATGAGTAAAAAGGCACTAGACGGTATGCGATGTCTAACAATGCGATTTAGTATCGATATATCGTCTAATAATGTGGCCGCTGGGGGGGGGAGGACCGATCGATTTCTGTCTGCGGCTGCTTTCGCGTCTATAGCATCGGAGCGCTGTCGCAATCGTAGCGCGTTACAGCGCGTCGTCGCGCGTCATCACGAAATATGAACGCTGCCTTCCTTTCCGTTGAAATGCGCTTAACAAATAGAGTGATCTTCCAACCTTGCAGGTTCATGTGGTTTCCGAACATTTTTACTCAACATAATCAATCGATTACTTGATCCGGTTTGTTCTGACAGCAAACAAAGATTAGGTTGTCCCAAAAGTTCTGGGACACTTTTTGAATATCGCGCCATTCCCTTTGTAGTGATTATGAAATCAAGATTTTTGATCTATGTAGGAGTGATCATGTAAGCTACCCACAGCCGGTTCACCGACCCTTGTAGCTTCTGTCCTGTTGGAAAAAATGGCGGATGAAAGTTGCACATTCGTCATGTTTTGCTGTACGAGTTCCAACTGGGCCACAGTACACGTGAAGCTACACAGAACATCTGCTCTGCGTAGGTCCTGATGCTGTCTCTCATAGTACGGTGGGCAGATGGTTCGATCGTTTTCGCTCAGGTGACTACAACCTGGAAGACAAACCTCGGTCAGGTAGGCCATCTCTGTTGGATTTGGATCGGCTGCGATCCCTGATTGAAGCCAATCCATACGAGACAACTCGCTCTCTAGCCGAAACCCTTGGGTGCTCCAGAAACACGGTCGATCGAGGTCTCCACTCCTGAAGCTCGGTCAATGAATTCCTCATGAGTTGACCGATCAACAAAGGAAACGCGTCGACTGCTGCCTTCAACTTCTCTCCCGCTCCCGCCGTACGGACTGGCTCAACAATGTTGTCACCGGAGATGAGAATTGGTGTCTCTATGTGAATCATACCTCAACAGTTCCAGTGGCTAGATCCACTAGAAAGAGCAGAACCGGTCGTGAAGTCCGACCAATCCGCGAAGAAGATCATGCTCTGCGTATGGTGGGGCGTTTATGGAGTGTACCACTGGGAGCTTCTTCCCCCCAATGCTACTGTGACCAGTGAGCTTTACTGTAACCAGCTACGAAGTCTGGCCGAAAAACTCCAAAATATGGCTTCGCGGCTCAACAAAATATACCTCCTTCACGACAACGCAAGGCCGCACGTTTCAAAAATGACACAGCTTGAGATCTTGAAGCTTGGCTGGGAAATCCTACCCCACCCACCTTATAGCCCTGACTTGGCTCCTTCCGACTACCACCTCTTCCGGTCCTTCAGCAGCTATCTGGCCGGAAAGAATTACGATTCTCAGGAGCACCTCAAACACGTCCTAGCCTTCTTTTTCAGCTCGAAACCGGAAAGCTTCTGGGAAAGAGGCATCCACTCTCTGCGCAGTCATTGGCAATAAGTCGTCGATGGAGATGGTACATATATTGTTGACTGATATTGCTTGTTGATGAAATAAATTTGAATTGAAAAAATGTTTGAAAGTGTCCCAGAACTTCTGGGACAACCTAATATTTGATGGTATCTTTCAATAATTTTCGGACTTGGGACTAGCTTTCTCATGCTACACGCAACTTGGAGAAATGAAGTGAAAAGCGCGTTTTCTCCGCGCGGAAGAAATTAGTGGCATTCAAGTGATGGTGAGCATCATACCCGGGTGCGCCCATGTCCCAGAAAGTAGTTTGCATTATACTGAGCAAAGTCCTGCTTCACTCCGAGTTTGCCATCCATAAACTAGTTGGGAAAATTTCGCGTCTTACTGTAAACTGCAATATGACAGATTACATTGACTGTTTAGAATGAAATGGCGGCTTACTGTAAAGTGAAGTGTTACAATTATGACAAATTACTCCCTGAGTGTTATTCACGTGGGCACGTTTGGTCGCATAGCAATTATCGATCCCACTAGACCAC
>MU952432.1:0-12046 GCA_036418165.1 Cooperia oncophora | reverse complement strand
CGTCTTGCTATATCGATGCTTGGCACCTTCTTAAAGCGGGAAATGCGTTGTTATTTTTTGACTCGAACTGGTATCATCTTCCCCCGAGTAGTAGTTATGGTTATACAGTTAGCTATTTCGTGTCGTAAAGGTCTTTTTATTGAAGTGCTAGTCTCCGTCAATTAGTTCAGTATTACTTGATCTTCCCCATTTATGGACCACTAACTTCTTGTTCGGCGCGCCCACGGAGCGCGCCAGGTGATCCTGTGGTGGCTGGGGTTTTTCTAACTGCCCTTAACTAATGGAACACTGTTTTTTCTTATTACGCTCTGCCACGAAGGGAATCTTGGAAAATGTGGTGGCAACAAAATGGGAAAAGTTACCAAGATAGTAGGTAGAATGGGAAGTGGAGGGTCGTGGCAGAGGACTAAATTGGGAAGGCGTCGTACTGTGCGCTTTTTTCCCCAGCAGCAGGACGTGCTCTGGACTCGGAACTTTTTTTTAGCATTGGCTTACCTTGTGTTCATTTCGGTCAGATTTATTGTGCCTTTTATTAACTAGTATCACCCTTCTTGTATCTTTAACGACAACATCTGTTTTCTTTATATTGCGCCATAGCCAGTTGTGTTTTTTATTAGTTCGTTTCATCGAACTTTTTACATTCAGGCAGAAATAAATAGTGACACTTGGGTTAGAAGGTTAATAACCTTTCCATGCTTTATCTCAAGATGTAACAACAAGTGAACTAGCTTGTGTTCTTTCACAATACGAGAACATTTCATTGCCCCATCCATCTATCTTTTGTGAATACCCTACTCTTGAGCTCTCTACGTGCTGTCGGCCCCTTCGCAACCAGTTCCCTGGCTAGGGATTCCTTCTCTCTACATGTGTGTGGTCCCTCGTTGGTGCTCTGTTAGGCCGCGTTCATAGCTTGCGACCGTGAAGAAATGCAGAAATGCGGAAACTGCAGAAGTGCGGAAAGTGCGGAATCTGCAGAAATGACGAAAGTGAAGAAGTGCGGAATCTGCAGAAATGCCAGAAAGTGCGGAAAATCGATACGTATCGGTTGCTTTTCGTCATTTCTGCAGATTCCGCACTTCTGCAGTTTCCGCATTTCTTCATTTCTGCAGATTCCGCACTTCTGCAGTTTCGGCATTTCTGCATTTCTTCAAATCGATACGTATCTATTGCTTTTCGTCATTTCTGCACTTTCCGCACTTCTGCAGTTTCCGCATTTCTGCATTTCTTCATGGTCGCAAGCTATGAATGCGGCTTATTCTGCTGCTGAGTGTGTTGCTCTGTTGTTCTGTTCCAATGGCCCGTAGTCCATGTTGTGTATGCTTCAATTTGAATAGAAGTATGATTTAGTATTTATATGCATTATTCGGGGAGATATTCACTTTAGATTCAACAAACTCTATTAAATGCCCTTCGCATTGTATTTCGCTGACAGAAGTGCAAAGAGATTGTTAGAGCTAACTATAGAAATGTTATTTTGAAAAATCGTGACCCCATAGGATTCTAAATTGATGTGAAAAAGAAACGCTTGATTTGAGAAGGCCTCCCCCCTGCGCGCGGAGCGCGCGCCTGGGTTGACGTCAAAGATGAAACGTCAGCCGGTTATGCAAAAGCCGTATAACTGAAGCTATTAAACGCACCTCAAACTTGGGTAACTAAACCGATTACGGTGCGCCCGATTGTGTGCGTTCACGACGCGACATTTTTAACTTCACGCGCAATTTTCGGGGGTACTGTACGTGGCCTGACAACCTGAACTTATAATCTTGTTATGTCATCTTATTGAAGTTCTAACTGGCGAATCCCTTGTAAGTTGCTTTCTTTGGTTACAGGGCTGTTGTCAACCGGACATGCTCTCGTTGCGAGGGTTCAGAGATATTTTCTCATTGCATCTACTAGCCCAGTAGTTGAAGGAAGAAGGTCAAGAAGGAGGGAACAGAGAAGAAGGAAGGAAAAGAAGATGGAGGAAGAAAAAAGGAAAGAGAAGAGAGGCTCCTCGGTTGACAAGTGCCCTGAGACGGCTTTCTTTTGCCGTTTCCATTGATTATTTCCTCTGTTCCAATAGATTAATAACTGTCTATCCTGCCTCTCGAGTGCAAAACAATGCCACTCTTGACCTTTCGACCCCTATTGATGTTTATCATAAGGTTGTCGCTCAAACTTCACCACATTTACGACTATTTTCCATTTTCGAGAACACTTTTCTAGATCCATTTTTGGTGTTTTTTTTTGTTCATTCCGACTTGATATTCAGGGGGGGGGGTATCTGATGTTTAATTCTCGCAACTCGTTTTCATCTCTCTATGCATCAGATCCGTTTTACTGCCCAACAAGGCACTTCCCTTTCGTTCTTCTGGGAAGATTTCCATCAACACTTCGTTTTTTTAATGGTGTCCAATCGCGATGCACTTTCCATTGATTTCTCTTTCAATTTTTTTTTCTGTCGTTCGCGGAAAACGGCGTTTGCAAAGGTCTCGCTGAAAAGTTTTTTTTCCGCTCTTCTGAAAGCCTTTTTCTCATCTCGTAACATCTTTTGTGTAGCGATCGGAATCGGAGCGCACTATTTGCATAGCACTCCTGAAAGCTTTTATGTGCAATCGTTTCCTTTCTTGGTTCCTGATAGCTTCTCTACGTCATTCTTCTTTATCGATTGACTTGTTGGATACGCAGTTATCATGACCTCCCTCATTTTCGGTGGTTCTTTCATATTCTCTGATTGGGGCGAGTCTCAAAGTACGAGTTGGGGGGGGGCTGAAGAAAACACCACTTTTTGCTCAAAGGCTTGAATTGGTTCGCGCCCAGAGCTCATTCCCCAAAAAGACCGGCAAAATCCCTGATCTCCATTACAGCCCCAGTTTAATCCTTGCGGGACTTGCGCGTGCACTTATAATTGTCTCGGTTGCCCTTGGATATAAGGCATCAGCTGGCTGCCGCATAGAATTCCGGGCAGTCCACTTGTGGGCAGACGATGGCCAAGCGTGCTGGACCATCCGCGCATACCTCAGTCACAGTTATTTCCTCCCATTTCGATTAGCATAAGAATTATTTGAGAGGATACCTGGTATTCTGTCACTGCTAGAGCTCTATTTGATATTGTCAAGCATAAGTATTTTTTCTCATATTTTACTGTACACCCCACCCACTACTTACAATATTGGAGCAGGATTCTCCCCAGGGACATTCACAGAGATTGATGTCCCGCAACAGTCTGGAACTCTTCTTCGATTGCACTTTCTCAGGAAACTGAGACGTTCAAATGAGTTAATATCGACGGCCGCGTACAAAGATGGTGGGATCTGCTGTACCACTATGCGGATCTATTCCTGGTTCTCTAACTTAACCACTAGCACAATGCATGGATGCAGTCTGTCAATATTCCCAGTTCTTTGTTGCGTTGAGTGCTTAATAGTAACCATGGCACAAACCCCAAATGCAGGGTATGGCATAGTGATGTGGAATAAAGTGTCAGTAATAGTTTTCCAATTTTTTCACCTCTAAGCACTGTTAAGTTATCACAAGAATGCTGAGTTGTGGGCAAAACTCGGACCACGGACGGGATTCGAACCCGCATCTTCTGCGCACTCACACGTTCAACGTGGTGAGCCGGTTAGCCGATATCGGCAGTGAACCGCAAGGCTGAAGGCTTTTTACAAGTTTTAAGCTGTTATTGTTTGATAACTGCTGTTTAACGCCGCAGTGCGCGATACGAAAGTTATCACAAGAATGCTGAGTTGTGGGCAAAAGTCGGACCACGGGCGGGATTCGAACCCGCATCTTCTGCTTACCGGGCAGTTGCGTTCCCTATTACGTATGAGGCTCGAAGGCAATGGCACAAATAGCCATTGAGCTGAGTGGTCAAAAGTGGCCCCGGTAGCGTAATAGGGAACGCAACTGCCCGGTAAGCAGAAGACGTCCGTGGTCCGACTTTTGCCCACAACTCAGCATTCTTGTGATAACTTTCTTATCGCGCACTGCGGCGTTAAACAGCAGTTATCAAGCAATAACAGCTTAACACTGTTAAGTTTTCCATATTTAATAAGGAAAAGTGCCGCCGGGTTGTTAGAGTGGGGCACGGGGTTAATCGGGAAAACTCAACAACAAGTCACCTGGAAAATCTGTCGCGCTCGAAAATACTCCTTTGAAAACCCGAAGCCGGATACTGCCCTCTTCCCAGCGACCATGAACCACTCCGTATGATGCGATTCTCCCGGCAATGTTACCCCTATAGGATGTCACGTCCCAAAAGATGTTAAAAAGTGATTAAAGCAGCAGAAGAACGAGGAAATATTGAGGGAAAGAAAGTCCTGCAACAGCTTAACACGTTGGCGACATTGCGTCCCACTGCTGGGACGCGGCATGGGTAAAGAACCAATTTGAAGAGGTTTCGAATTTTCAACAGCTGCATATTGTCCATGAAGGCATTGTAGAATATACAGTAGCTGTAAACCGTGCAGTTGTGTCATTGAGAGTATTTTACCGAGGAGACAAACGAAAGTGATTTCCTAGGAAAAAAAGATAATTCTTGGATATATAGAACTGAAGCTCCACATGCAGATAGCTAATGTGATAAGGTAACTTTCAACAATAGCAGATCTGAATCGAATCCAATTTACCACCTCTGGCGCGAAAATATTCCTTTTTTGCGACCTTGTTCCCACGCTCCACGTGAATGAGGCGGGAGTATTCCATGAAATTTCAGGGTTTATCGAAAGTAAACAAGAATAGCGAAGCCTTACTAGCTTCTGCAATGAATTCTGACCATTCTTCAATTTTTTGGCGTATAAACGCCTAGCATTTATGCGCATTCTTCGAAAATAGGGAAAAACTGCTTTGTTCCCAGATACGCGAAAAGGCGCCTTGTCGCCAAGGTGTTGAAGGATCATCTTCTTCAGCGCCCTGGAGGTAGAGCCTTAACCACCCGTGGGTAACTCCAAGTTTAGGCTGCGTTCATTCCACATTATACAGTTTCGGTGATGAGAAATGATATTCGCGATGGATATCCCATGAGAAGCGCTAGTCCCCGAGTGATGTTGGTTTGGATCTTTCTTCACTCTGCACTCGGAGAATTTCGCGGCTAGTGAGTGCTGATGAACTCGGTTGCCCAGCGTAAACCACGCACATAATCTGGACTGGGTCTCTCAAGGAAAAAAACCGTCGGCAGTGGCGAAAGAAGATGTGCTAGAAAAGGTCTCAATGTACTGCTGGTTGGGTTGGTAAGGAGCGCTGCTGGATACCAGTACAGCTATGCCGACCCGTGTCACTAAGAAAACTGATAAACGATGTCAACGCGAGAACGAAATCTTCTTTCCGTCATAGTTGCTGAACTGATTAACACTTGTCCCAGGTACCCAAGATAACTCACGCGTTGATTGAAGTTCTCGATCGTTGAAGGAGTATCCGATTGAGAATAAACCTTGCAGGTATTGCAGGACTCTTCCAACGTAATGGATCGAGACTTGAGAAACATAAGCAAGAGATTGTTTGGATAACTGCTGTTTAACGCCGCAGTACGCGATACGAAAGCTATCACAAGAATGCTGAGTTATGGGCAAAAGTCGGACCACGGACTTTTGCCCATAACTCAGCATTCTTGTGATAAGCAAGAGAATCAAAGCAGAGAGAAGGTAGAGGAAATAAGTCATCGTGCTGCAACATACAGGCCAAATTGTCGATTTTTATGCTGTAACGACTCTATCCTATTATGCGCCACTGACGTAATTATGAAAAATTGCCGCACTCTTCGCCTCTCACTTATGGGCTATTATGAAAATTATTCGCAGGAATGCCGCTCTCCTTCTGGAAAAACATGATTCATAGGAAGAAAATGATGAGCATCATTTCAATTTTATTTCCGGTCTCCTGGCAACTTCAATGACTGCTATTTGCTGTGTTTTCAAGTCAGTCACTATCATGGCGAAGTGAGCCAGTTTTACGAACAGGAAGGGTGTTTTCAAAAGCGATGATTCGTAGAAATTAGGAACCGTGAATGGACACCAGTAGAGGATTAGAGGAACAAAGTGATGGGCGTGCGCTCCTCCATCTCTTTTTGAAGCTGTGGCGGTCCCTTGGCACCCTACTGTCGCGATCGACATCGGTGGTGACCGCGGCTCCCGCCGTCCCATCGCTGTACCACACCCTTCCTGCGCACCCGCGCAGGAGGGTGGACCTAACCCCCCGGGGACCATGGGGTTCTCCTACGGCGGGCACCTTACCGACCCCCTACCGTCCACGGCGTCTCCACCGTACCGTGCCGCACGATCTTTTTGTTTATAAAAGGATAGTGCGGCTACGGTTGATGATAAGTATGAGCTCTTTATCTTTATTCTGCGTCATACTATTGAGTCATTCGTTCCCCTGGCTAGGGTCCCACTACAAAGGAAGCATCTTCCTCGGCATCTCCGCTCCCTTCATATCAGGAAATCAGTTGCTTGGAGGCGGGCCTCCACTAGTGGATTGTATGAGGACTGGGAATCCTATCGTTCCATTGCTGCCACCTTCGACAAGAAATTACGCAAGTACAATAGATTTATCGAAAGGAAGGTGATTGGGTCTGGTGATAAGCGAGCCTTATATCGTTTACTCAACGCAAGGCTTTGCGAACGTCCCGGAATGGGTGTCCTCAAAGCTGTCGATGGTAGTATTGTTCGAACGGACTGTGAGAAATCTGAGTTGTTAGCTGATACCTTTGCAAAAGCTTTCAATCCGCCTAGCGCCCTCAACATCCCCTCTTGCTCTGCGTCCTTTCCGACCATGACTGATTCTACTCGCTTCAGTGCGGACGAGATCTACCAACTTCTCATTAAGTGGCCCTCCTCCACCTCTGATACTCCTGACCACGTGCCCTTGTCCTTCATCAAGCCCATCGCTCACATTATTGCTGGTCCTCTTGAGCTTCTGTTTAATCTCAGTTTTATGAGCGCTGTCGTACCCAAGAAATGGAAATTGTCCTTCGTTACACCGATTCTGAAAAAGCAGCCATCCTCATGCCCGGAGAACTATCGCCCAGTCAGTATCACTTCTATTTTCGCAAGGCTTTTCGAGAAAATTTTGAAGAAGTCAATTGAAAGGCATCTTGAGCAACACGACATTATCTCACCGAACCAGCATGGTTTCCGAAAAGGTAAATCCACAGTTACGGCCATGTTACAATCACTCAATGATTGGACCTTCAACTTAGAGAAGGGACTTTCGACTGATGTCATTTACCTTGACTTTTGTAAAGCGTTTGATAAGGTACAGCACGCCTCGCTTCTCATTAAGCTTTCGAGTGTCGGCATTCACCCCCATATAGTTGCCTGGATCAGAGAATTCCTCACGGACCGGCAGTTTGTAGTACGATTAGGCTCCACCTTCTCCTCTCCCAGGCTTGTTACCAGTGGTGTTCCTCAGGGCGGAGTTCTTTCGCCCACTCTGTTCAACATTTACACCTACGATTTGCTTGCGATAATAAGCTCTGCCGGCCGTAACTGTCTGCTTGCTGGCTTTGCTGATGATTTCAAAATTTATAACAGTGTGGCCTCCTTGGAGGATAAGGAATCCATTCAATCTGCGGTCGACCTTGCTTTAAGTTGGGCTGCTGAGTGGAGCCTCCCACTATCCAAAGAGAAAACGAAGATTCTGCATATTGGTCACAGAAACCCTGAGTACTCGTACTATATCGATGGACTACTAATTGCATCGGTTCCTCAGGTCAAGGATCTTGGCTTTGTGATAACTACCAATCTGTCCTTTGATAGTCACTGTGAGCTTATAGTCAATCGTGGTTTGAGTGCTACTTACCGATTGTTCAAAGCCCTTACAACTAGTGACTGCTCTACTCTCCTTTTTGCGTATAAAACCTATGTCAGGCCTCTGCTCGAATATGGTACAGTGGTGTTTAGTCCGCACAAGCGGAAGTATATTGACTTGATTGAGAAAGTGCAAAACAGCTTCACAAGAAAACTTATGATCAGAGTAGGCTTAGTTACAGGGACATCCCAACCATGTCGAAAGAAACACCAACCTTGGCCTCCGATCACTTTGTTGGAGGAGAAAGAAGCTTGACTTGGTAATGTTCCACAAAATAATCCACGGCCGTACTGGTCTTACTCCTGGATCGTTCTACACTGTGAGATCCTCAGTTACCAGGGGTGGTGCAATCAAATTAGTTAGGCCAGCAGCTAGATTCAATGTTCGCGTTCACTTTTTTGCTGTGCGTGCAAGCGTATTATACTCAACACTGAGCAAAAAGATATCTATTCCCACCAACAGTCACACCTTTAGCAAGCTTATCGATTGCTACCTGGATAATGATGATGATGGCTTCCTCTTACACCTTCTCTTTAAACGGCTCTTCCCTGTTTTATTTTAATAATATTTACACATTTTAGAAACTTTTTTGTGGTATTATTGTTTTTTCCCCGTGCGGGACTTTCTCGGATGTTCTGTTTCATTGTTTGTAGGCTGATGTGTAGCCACATGAGTTCGCTCATGTAATAAATGATGAATGATGATGAAATAAGTCATCGTGCTGCAACATACAGGCCAAATTGTCGATTTTTATGCTGTAACGACTCTATCCTATTATGCGCCACTGACGTAATTATGAAAAATTGCCGCACTCTTCGCCTCTCACTTATGGGCTATTATGAAAATTATTCGCAGGAATGCCGCTCTCCTTCTGGAAAAACATGATTCATAGGAAGAAAATGATGAGCATCATTTCAATTTTATTTCCGGTCTCCTGGCAACTTCAATGACTGCTATTTGCTGTGTTTTCAAGTCAGTCACTATCATGGCGAAGTGAGCCAGTTTTACGAACAGGAAGGGTGTTTTCAAAAGCGATGATTCGTAGAAATTAGGAACCGTGAATGGACACCAGTAGAGGATGAGAGGAACAAAGTGATGGGCGTGCGCTCCTCCATCTCTTTTTGAAGCTGTGGCGGTCCCTTGGCACCCTACTGTCGCGATCGACATCGGTGGTGACCGCGGCTCCCGCCGTCCCATCGCTGTACCACACCCTTCCTGCGCACCCGCGCAGGAGGGTGGACCTAACCCCCCGGGGACCATGGGGTTCTCCTACGGCGGGCACCTTACCGACCCCCTACCGTCCACGGCGTCTCCACCGTACCGCGCCGCACGAGGCCGTGGCCCTACCCCCGTATACCAACCACCATGGTAACAACCCAACACATAGAAACACAGGTAAGCATCCGTGGTAGAAACCATTATGATAACAAATAGAACATTAAATAATCTACATCATTTATTAACGAACTACTCACCGCACTACAATTATTGTTCTCCCCTGGCCGCCGTTCTCCATGGGCTTCGTTCCATAGCTGACCACGCAGTAGGCCCCCGTGGCCATTGCCCCTCTGAGTACGCAATAGGCCTGTTAGGCTTCATCCCCTCATACGTATTAGGCCCCCATCCTGCCGGCGGTAGCCCTCATCGCTCCATGCGGTCGTCGATGTCCTGATCGGGGCTGGAGTAGAGGCTGCTCCCAGTCGGGGAGCAGGGGATGGACATCGGCCGGCTCATGGCCGGCGCTCGGGCTGCCTCCGGCTTCGGAGCGGACTTCACCCCTCCGCCTTCGGCGCTGTCCTGGCGTTACCCGGTGAAAACCAACCGGCACCGGCTGCCAGCCACGGGACGTACTATACTGACCACGACCGCAGGGGGCGGAACCACGGCGCACGTGAAGCGCACGCCGTGGGAACCGAGCGCGGATGGGCCGGGAAGCGAGGTGCGCCCAATGGCGACCGTCGCATCCGCGACAGAAGCTAATATCTCTCTGGCAAGCCCCTCCAAAAAGTCCTTAAGTGGAAGTTTAGCTCTTCTTCATGTGCCACTGCCACCGCTTTGATGCTGCGCATAATTCAGTTAGATGTTATTAAGGAATGTAGAGGTATGGGCAAATGTCTTGACTCCAGGCGGGACTTGAACCGACGCTTCACGTCGTGCTACCAGCACCGCCTCTTACGCTGATAGGGTATCTTTCGAAGTGTTCTGCGGCGTCAAACAGCAGCTATGTTTTTTTGCGGAGCTAGCTGACACCACGTTTTGCGTAGTCATTAACTTCATGCGTAGCACTCTGGGTGGTATTGCAGTGTGACAAATCGTGTTTGCTCTAGTTTTCGAGGCCATTTGATCAGGAGACCTCCTTTCTTTATTTACCTGTCGTTTCGGAATCAAACATGTGCTGTTGCGACTTCAGTTATTGCATCCCTTTTGCCGCCATTTGTAGAGCCCTTATATTTAGAGATAGTGTTTCTGCGATATGACGGCTTGGTCAACAGTTGTGGTCAGGGCATGTCATAGCAAAGTGGAATATCTTCCCCTGATATGACCCCCAATCATTGAAGATTCCGTAGTGCAGGGCGCACTGGTTATGAGTGACATGCTTTTTGTAGACAACAGGCGGCTGCAGGGATAACCATCCATCATCTGTCAGTCAGTAGATGGCATCCCTCTTTCGCCTTAATTTTTTAGCCGGTGAGATTTATGATTCTATGAAAAGAGATGTTTCGAAAGCAAACAAGTCAAGCAAGCCACTATCAAGAAAGCCTGTATACCGGCAAGACATGAGTATCAGCAGCTACATTCCTTACAAGGGAGGTCGTTCAGGGCGTGGTGCGCTTTTCGAAAACGGTTTTTTGCATATTGTAGGGGCTCATGCAAGGACCTGAAAAGTGTGCTTCATTTTCGCTGCGCGCTTCCAGGAACGGTAAAAAACGAGTGAAAAGAAATCTTTGGAATCTGCTTCGTTCTGGGCCTCTATACGGCGTAGGTCACTTGCAACTTTGACCAGTTGCTGAGTGGGGGGTCCTTATAAAGGGGCTATTTGAATCGAAGCGAAAAATCGCCGCAAGTGAGCTTCCAACTTGGGTCACGTGCTCAAGGGTGAACGGCTTCTTGCAATGGTTTCATCAACGATTAGAGCGCTAGAGTCGAGCATCGGATGGCCTAGTGGATAGAGTGGAGGTTTCGCAATCGGACAGTGAGGGTGGGGTTGATGGTTCGGCTCCCCTTGCGTCGTGGTTTTTGCATTTTTTAGATTTCGCTGTTCTCGCTTCCATTTGTGTCTGCGCATGAATATAACTCGGATATTTGCCATTTATGGGCACATTCTGAGTAGCTGTACCTCATGAGTCAGTGCTATTCAACTATTTCGATTTTCACGCACCATTGAACAAGATTGCTGGACGTTGATCCTCATAGGCTATACAGTGGATCTGATTGCGAATTTAGTAACTTCTGGTGTGGTGTCAATTATAGACAATTTGGGGCCACATCTTCTTTCCACTGAATTCGTTATGTACACCAATATAGGGAACGTTCAGCGCTATTCTGTCGCCAAATTGCGTGGACGCCAAGAATATATTTGTGATCAGGGCCACTGATTACCACTAAAAACGAATTTTTGGTCAAAACAATTGTTTTGACCTTCTTGGGTTTGCTTATTGGGTTGTCCGGGGTCCGTAGCGTCAACGATACGTCATCGCTGTTACGAAGATGTGAGACTCCGCTCACACTGCCGACCAAATGGTCGGTCACCTACAACCCGAAAAAGTCAAAAAAATTTTTCGCTCAAAACTTGCTCCTAGGGGTAATCGACAGTCCTGATCACGATTCTAGACTTTATTTTCGGTTCCAGTGCCATCTGGCACCGGCATAGCGCCGAATTCAGTCTCGCATCACGTTCTCGCCCGCAACTTGTGGTACACTTGGCTTCCTTTTGTGCTACTTTCTCCCCACCTGGTTGCACCCGATAATCAACGAATGAGTCTCACGCTCCTCCTTGGCCGCCTTTTCCTGGGCAACCGCCTGGTCGTGGATGACCTTTAGTGCCCCGACGACTGCTGCTTTAGTTTTCTTGGCGTCCTTCGTCTTTATTCTCCGTGAGCCTTGATGATCACCTCCTTCACGGCTGAGTAATACGGAGATTTTTGAGTGAATGCCCAGCTCTTAAGCTCGATCACCCGCAGGCTGTACAGAAGTTTCGGCACTTTTACAGTTTTTATTTTCCTCCACCTTTTTCTTCTGAAAAAGCGGAGCATGAGCACTT
>MU952426.1:0-15838 GCA_036418165.1 Cooperia oncophora | reverse complement strand
GAGATCGATTTAGGAAGGGAAACAACCAATGATGGAAACGCCGCAAGTGCTAGCCGCTGATTGCGACCCGACAACTGCGGTGATATTAAGTGTATTATGCATGTCAGCAATGAGTAGGAGACAGAACATGCTATCGTCGGATGACCACAACAGGAAGTGCTATTCGACCTCGAGGGAGGAGGGGGGGGGGTCGTAAGCGCAGGACCCTTTGGGAGTGCAGCGATATTCAGATGTATCAGCTTCAATGAATGACTTCTTCATGTGAAGAACACCTGAAGAGACACTTGAAGACAGAAGCAACCTGCCAGCGCAGAAGTGGGGAACGGGCGATGACAGGAAATACGATGGCCGCCCACAACGACGTCATGAATTAATAAACAGATGAAATCACACTTGCACCTTCCTGATCGCAGGAGCACATCTGCTTGCACAGAGCAAGCTCTATCTGGAAGTTGCACCTTCCCACCACCTTGCGTGAGAGACCAAAGCATGGCGCATTACAGAGGTGATGCCAGTCGGCACCGGGTGGACCACTTTCCGATATCCATGACGAAGCATGTGTTTTAGAAGCATGCAAAAGTCTTCAAACGATCTGGAAGTGGTACTGCGTTGGAGGGGTGGGTTTTCTCGTGTCGTCCGGAAGGAGTTGCGTTCCATAGCCCTGCTTTCCCCTCTTCAGAAGCTCCACTCTCAAAGAAGTTATGGATGCAAGCAGAGGGCGCTTTCCGAGTGTTTGGCTTGGAACTGGATTCGGATCGTGAAATAGCTCGCTCCAATGCCACGGCACAAAGCGTGCTCTAACTCAACTCTCAACTTTGGATGGCCGCGAACAATTAATATTCAAGTGTTGGCACATGGATTTCCCGTTTTTTCTTTCTTTTTTATGTCTTATTATGGTTCATTTATGGTTCATTATTTTTGTTTATTTATTTATGATTTACCAGTCGCCTCGCCGGCTGACGCCGGCGCGGCTCCTTCTGATACGGCCCGGCTGCGCCGGGCGGGCGCGGCTTCGCCGCGCGTATTTTCTTTCACATATTTCTAGACTCAACTGATATCCGCCTTTTGTTCTGTACTCCACTTTTTTCCGGTGTCTGAAGTACTCTTGAGCTATTTTACAGATTCTTCGTCTGACTCCGCCCACCTCAGAGCAGACCCCGCCCCCAATTTTCGTGCCCAACAATCCTCACCGGCGACCTCTGCTGACCTTAATCCACTTTTTTCCGGTGTCTGAAGGGTTCTGGAACCGCAGAATTTTTGTCTGGCTCCGCCCACCTCAGAGCAGACCCCGCCCCCAATTTTCGTGCCCAACAATCCTCACCGGCGACCCTCTGCTGACCATAATCCACGTTTTTTTCCGGTCTTTGAAGTGCTCTGGGACAGTTTTTAGAATATTCGTCTGGCTCCGCCCACCTCAAAGCAGGCCCCGCCCCTAATTCTCGTGCCCAACATCCTCAGCCGGCGAACGCCCCTCTGCTGACACCATAATCCACACTTTTTCCGTCTTTGAAGTGCTCTGGGACAGTTTTAGAGAATTTTCATCTGGCTCCGCCCACCTTGGGCTGGCCCCGCCCACAATATGTATACCCCACGCGACCCCTTGCTGACCTGAATTCACTTTAATCTCCGGTCTCGGCAGGCCTGGAAACGTTTCACAAGACCTTTTTGTCTGGCTCCGCCACAAACTGTTTAGCCCCACGAATCCTCAGTGGCGACCCTACTGCGCTGACCTTAATCCACTACCTTTTTTTTCCCAAGTGTCTGGAGTGCTTCTGAAACTATTTAACAAGATTTCTTCGTCCTGACTTGCCGCCCCAAACGGGAAACAGCCCCGCCAACAGCGTTTGATGCCCACAAGTCCTCACTTGTTGTCGGCGACCTTTGCCGCACACCTTGATGCAACGTTATTTCCGTCCTTTGCATGCTCCTAACCCGGCTACAACTTTAAAATGAGTATCCGCGATTCAGGGCAAAGCTCGCGCCCACTGTGGGCGGGTCTCAACACACTTTGAGCGTGCCTTGTATTCGCCAGATATTCACATTCTACACTGAGTTTTTTGCGACTTTCAAACACTCTCGCGAACCAGAAATACTGAATTTTGCGAGAAGCAACGCCCACCTTGAGTTACGCCCGCCATTTAAGGTGTACCTGCCACGTTAGTAAACACCGGCGGCTCCTTACTAACCTTAGTCCCTTTTTCCCCATCTTTAAGCTGCTCCGGAAGCGAATTATGAACATTTTTCTGCGGAACCCCAAACTTTCGGCGAGTGCCCCGCCCACTGTGGGCGGGCTTCCCATAGGTCAAGTGTGCTTTTTATTTCTTGTCCCATGCCCTACCACCTCCCCCCGCGTGTCTCTTCGTAGTGAATCGTCCCGCAGATCCTGAAAGCATATTTGCGTTCAGCGTTGCAAGACGCACACGACCATATGCCTCCCATCCTGCATCCCCATGGCGACCTGTTAACCGTCCCTGATGAGCGGTAAAAGGAGTTCACAGGGGTCAAAACATGCTTCTCAAGAGTCCAACTTAGGTTCCTTCTTTTTTTCTTAAATAGATGCTACGTCGTCTTTCTAGGTCCTGTTCCAGTAGAGTGGAGCATCGTACAACAGTTCATAGGACTGTGGCATTCCAAATTCCACAAGGAGCCTTTCAAAGCAATAAAATTTGTTACATGAGAACATGACCAGAGCGATGATCAGCCAAACACAAGAGACTTGATCAATCAATCATGTCTTTGATCACCGAAGTAAGTGGTCATCGACCACGATCGCGCGCGTTCGTACCACATAAAGAAGCGCCCTATCGATCACTGAAAGTTTTCTCTTCTGCTTCAGGTTTCCCCATCCCTTCTACCCAAGTTCCTCATCCTGAGCGCAGGTGTCCCCCATCCGGCTTTCTTCATTCTTTGTGTCGATTTACTTCCCAATTCCACTGTGGGGTTTTTTTGGATAAATTTTTGTTGTTCTTTCTGCTCAGGTGCAAACTGGGACGGTTTAGCCGGTATATAACGCTTAATATAGAAAATATCGACCAGTCCATGAAAATCATGATCTTCAAAAATGAATTTTCAGGTATCAAAGCGTGGCATGAGATATGCATAAGAAAAGAAAAAAAAACTGACCATTCCAGTTCATTGCAAAGTTGAACGATTTGCCTATCTACTTGCTCCATTACCTGAAAAAAAATTGATTTTCTAAGACATTAACTTCAAAACATCCGCATAATAGTAGACAAACTCTATTCATCAGGGGGAAAAAAGCAAAAGAGCACCACTGCTTGGTAATGGGTGTATGTCGTTCGGCGCGGCCGGATTGCCATTGGGGCGCATCGGCAGTAATTGACACCCTCAGTCCGCTGATGCGATGCGTGTCGTGTACAGGGCAACTCGTCCACGTTTATTAATTTCTTGGTCGACTACTTAGGCATTGTTCACACTCTGCGGTCCAGCGTTTCTCTGAAACGCGGCGGTTCGGCGAAAAGCTTTCGATACATATCGACTGGCGGTTGGGCGAAGAGCCTGGCGGTTGGGCGAAAGGGTTTTGGTACGTATCGACGGGCGTTTCGCCAAACCGCGACGTTTTTCGCCTTCGACAAAACGCTAGCTCCATCGCGGTGGCGTTTTTCGCCAGCGAAATCGATACACATCTACTGCTTTTCGCCCAACCGCCCAACCGCGGCGGGCGGTTGGACGGTTGGGCGATTCTCCGATCGATGACTATTTATTGCTTTTCTCCCAACCGCCGTTTCGTCAGGGCCTGGAGACTGTGAACAATGCCTCGACGGTCGCATATATCCTACGGCATCCGCGAAGCACGTGTTGCGCGCGGCGCTCCTGGCATTTTGCCAATCTGGTGATTCACGCTTCCAATAGCGATTAAAGCGCATCTCGCTGTTCTTAAATTGAGAAATGATCGGTCTTTTCTGTAACTGCGCACATCCTGCCTCTCTGCTGACTCAATACAAGAAGGAAACCAAGTTATCCCATCCATTGCATTGAAAATCCATCCCTTCGCTTCTTGTTAGCAGCCACAAATGTGTCCTTACAGAACTCTGCTTTTGTAGTTCATTGGATTGATTTTATTTCATTTCCAATTCAACACTAGTTCATGGGGGGCACGCAAATTTGAGGTGCCAACGGTGTGGCAGCGGACTTTCTCTGCATAGGTGGACTCGTTGGCCTCTGAAGACGACGAATGAGTCGAAACGTTAGGCAGCGTTCATACTTCGCGACAGCAGCGGCGATCGCGGCGATCGCGCGATCGCCGCGATCGTCGGTACGTGGCAGAGCGCGCCCCAACGCTATTATGGACTGCTCGCTTGATAAATAAGGAAATCCAACTTGTGAGACCTTCTTTTCTCTTAATAATGGCTACTAACTGATAACTTACGACTTTCTATACATAAGCGGATCTGGAATATAAGGAGATTTCACTCTTTTTTAGGTCGGGATAATGCAGAACAACTTAAATGCCAAACGAACATTTTCGGACAGCGGGCGAGCGGTCGCGTCGCGGTCATTGCATGGGTCGCGTTGAATCTGGCGCGAGGGAGGAGATTTCACATGAAAATTGGAAGTTGAAACATGCAGTGTTTGATATTTTGGAAGGTGAATGAGTACTTTCACATATGTTCCTTTCTCCGTTAGCAGACCGTTCATGGAGTCACTTACAAGGGAATGGTTTGAACTTCCCATGGAACTTTGAATGGAGACCTAGGTACATCGATAGAGCCTCGAATGCTGATTACGAATATGCAGATTAAAAGCTACGGGGACCTCCCAGACGAGATCTGGGTGGTCAAAGTTTGAGTTCTGGCTCGTAAGCGCTGCTGATCGATGCCTCGGCAGTGCCACCGTGGCCTCGTGGTAATGGTCTCGCTTTCAAGTCAAACGCATGCGGGTTTGCATCCGGTTGGCGCGAAAATTTTTGCTTCGCTCCGTATAAGAGCTTCAACTCTAATTCTTCCGAATTTACGGCCCAGCAGGGCAAGTAGATCAAGTACATCAAGTATACGACGTACTCGATCTAGTATGGATTTGGTCATATCTGCCCTCTCTGAACATATTACCCATCCGACAATTCAAAGTTTTAGCGAGATCATGGGAGATTTCGACCCCCTGAACACGAATATCACATCCTTCGACGAAAAAACGCTCGTCTGGCCAAATTGCGATTCTGGGCAAAACTTTGAATTGTCGGATGGGTAATATGTTAGAGGGCAGATATGACCAAATCCATACTAGATCGAGTACGTCGTATACTTGATGTACTTGATCTACTTGCCCTGCTGGGCCGTAAATTCGGAAGAATTTCGAAAATTAGAGTTGAAGCTCTTATACGGAGCGAAGCAAAAATTTTCGCGCCAACCGGATGCAAACCCGCATGCGTTTGACTTGAAAGCGAGACCATTACCACGAGGCCACGGTGGCACTGCCGAGGCATCGATCAGCAGCGCTTACGAGCCAGGAACTCAAACTTTGAACCACCCCGATCTAAGTCTGGAGGTCCCGCTGGCACTTGTTAATTCTGCACCAATTCATAAGTCAGGATTCGAGAATCTATCGACGTACCTAGGTCTCCATTCAAAGTTCCATGGGAATTTCAAACCATTCCCTTGTTACAAGGGAACCCCAACAGGTCGATGCCATTTGCAGTGAGATGTATAAATATGGACGTGTCTTGAGCCGCCGAATCCTCTGCCCTCCAATTTTGCGCGGAACGATCTCCAAAGGGAGTTACGGACCATTTAAACTTAGCTCCATTTGCTCAATGAGACCAGATAAACTGCATGCGCAAGCCGCCGATGGCCTACGTGATAAGTGCATTGTTTGTCAGAAGACTCACGAAGGTACTCGAAGGTTTGGAAATCCTGGCTATCGAGACGGTGTTGACTTTTCATTCAAAACACTTGTATGGGCCCTCACCGAAATTTCGTGTTCGGTACCATTTCGCCTGATTTTCTTTGATTAGTTGCCAACGAAAGGCGGGCGATTCCCCATGTAGGGTTCCTCTTGAAAACTTTTTTATTATGAGGATAACCACATGTCACAAGGGTTTTTGCAATGAAATACCATCATATTCATCATGTTCAGTTGCGGGGTCAAACTAGCCCTGAGGAGCCAAATTTTCTAGGCCGATCTGATATTCTCCAGCTAACTATGGAAAATTGTGTGCTGCTGTTTCAATGGGTAATCGAAAGCATAGGGGAGCTCACCTACCGTTGGTGAATGGTCTCGAGATGGAACTACCTCGTGGTAAAGAGGACGATGATGCAAATGGCAAGAATAAGTAAGCCGGGGTGGGCTTGCGGGGTCACGAGAGGGTTGCCCCACGTCTTTCGTCGGACGAAAACACGTGCTTCGCTATCGGATAACACGAATACGCCCGAATGCGGCAACCAACCTCACACTTCCTTAGATTGGTGGATATGGCCTAATGTCTTTGCGAAAAGGCACATGAAGAGGTATTTCAGTTGGAAAACCAGTCATCATCAGTATGGTAGTCGTAGTATCGCTTTGGCTATCAGTCAGCCACAGCTATTCATAACCCATTTTCTCGAAATGAGTTAGAACCTCGGATTCCGCTGCTGTGGAGGGGTGAACGTTCCAGGGTTATTTGACCCCCTGAACACGAATATGATACCTGTTTTGCGCGAAGAGCGCTGTGAGTTGCGCTACAGGTGCTAACGCTTTGGCGCTGGCGCGCCCGGAAGAAGAAAAGCAATAAAGAAAAACCTCACAACTCCGCTCAGAGAATCGTTCCGCAAATTTTAAAGATAGTCTTGTGTTCATCAGTGCAAGAGGTGAGTACAAGTGATGTATCATTTCGTTGCAATGGCCGCTGACGTGTTGGCAGCTTTCTCCTGCTCAGCTTTGTGCAAACCATGCATAAGATTAAATGGTCCCGTAAACTCCCTCAGAGAATCGTTCCGCAAAATCGGAGGGCAGATTCGGATTCAGCGGCTCAAGACACGTCCATACGTATACATCTCATTGTAAATGGCCGGATCGACCTGTTGGGGTTCCCTTGTTAGACATGAGATACAATCATAGACACACTCACGTAGCTATTCAATAAGAAGCGTACACGGATTCTAAAGCCCCTGTCGTACGGAACCTTATGTCGGGTTTTTTTTCTGAGTTTTTAGAATCCTTCATGAGCAAAGATAGAAATTTCGAAGACATAAATCTAGTGCGACAGGGTTAATGGGTACTGGTGAGGTGCGCGGTAGTTCACTTTAGGACTGAAGGCAAAGATGACGACGAAAATATCTTTATCTCCATGTGATAACAAGAATCCTAGAAACACCAATGCTAGAGCAACTGAGTGGGTGCAATAGGATAACTGTTCCACATAGGTGCATTTGAAGTATGTACAAGTTCCAGAAAATGTGTTTGTGTTGTAGCACAGACATAGATGTGGCGCCCGAGTGTGGTCGCAGTTTTCTTTTGGATTCAAGGATAAACTGAGCGTTACGGTTAACAACGTGGATAAAGAAGTGTCTGTGGTAGGAACTTCTGAGATTCCAGAAAACTAGAAGGAAGTCCTGTAAAATCCCCCAATTTGAAGTATGTTCCAGGGTTTCATAGCTCTTGATTGTATCATTTCCTACAAATCAAATGATGTTCTCGCTCTACAAATCTTTCGTGAACCTAATCGCGAGGATAAGGCATTGTTCACAGTCTGCGACCCTGACGAAACGGCGGTTGGGCGAAAAGCAAAAAATACGGATTGATCGGAGAATCGCCAACCGCTTGTTTCGCCGAACCGCCGCGGTTCGGCGAAACTAGCGGTTGGCGATTCTCCGATCGATGACTGTTTTTTGCTTTTCTCCCGGCGCTTCGTCAGGGTCGCATACTGTCAATGCCTGACGCTTCCCAGTGAAATAACCGCGACGCGACCGCTCGCCCGCTGTCGAAAGTGTTCGTTTGGCATTTAAGTTCTTCTGGATAAGGCCAACTTTCCTAAGTGAGCTTCTTTCTGTTTCTTTTGTTTTCACTGTTTTCAATTTTTATAAGCCCTTTAAAAGTTCCTGGGGTCTGAACTGTTCCAACTTCAAACATGTATAGTTTAGTATAGTTTACGTTCAACTTCATAGTTACGAGTCGAGTTCAAACAACGAAGAAAAAAAAGAAACAGAAAGAAACTCACCTAGGAACCAAAACACTAATCATTTTACGCAACATCAACAGGTGAAAACTTTATAACCTCATGTATAAGCTCGACGAATGAAAAAAGAAACAATAAAAACCTACCCTAAATGAAGCTCTCACGCTTTTTGCTCATTTCTATCCTGAATCAAGAAAGAAAATAGAAAACAAAAGCCATTAAGTTGGGTTCACCTTTCTTTGTGTCAAACCAAGCTTCAGTACCTAAGAAAATTGCAGTTAAAGGAAAAAAGCATGAAATTGAGTCGCTTCTTCCCTAAAAGCCTTCGGTCCAAGTAATAGCGTTGGGGCGCGCTCTGCCATGCACCGACGATCGCCGCTGCTGTCGCGAAGTATGAACGCTGCCTTAGTCCTAACTAATGAATGTTCCACCTAACAACCTCTTAAGGCAGAAGAAATTAACACTCACAACTAACATGCCGACGTTGCAAGAAGAGAGAAGCTGGAGAATATGTCAGTAATCTCCATCTATAGAATCAGATGATTACAAGGGGATAATGAATGGCAGAGAATAAGTCCATCTACACCAGATATATATGGACCGGAGAGTGAGAACGGGTACACTTCTATTCCACCTTCCCAGGGGAAAAAAATGGTATACGGAACCGAAGCAAGCTGAGGAACCCCAACAGGTCGATCCGGCCATTTGCAGTGAGATGTATATATATGGACGTGTCTTGAGCCGCTGAATTCAAATCTGCCCTCGGAATTTGCGGAACGATCCTTCGAAAAAAGTTCGGACCATTCATTCTTTGCTGTCGCACAAGTTCGGAACGATAACTACGTGCTACGAGCGGCCTGTGGTGTAGTGGATAAGCGCACTCCTTTAGGGACACGAGGTCGCATGTTGGGATCTTTGACTGTCACACGTTTTTGCTTCTGTAAAACACTTCATGTGAGAGCCTAAAACACTCCTGTTTAGCTAATTTACCTAGATCTCTGCTTCCCCTCAAGAGATATACCAATACTAGCTTCGGGCAGAGCATTTGGACAGAACAGGAAAGCAACCGCTGGCTGTTTTTTTTTCTTTGGCGGAATGCCACGTGTCGGTGGATCCTAATCATGTGGGCTGATCATATCGGGTAATTTTTTCTTAGATCACATGGACAAAACGTTGTTCAAAATTGAAAAAAAGAACTTCAGTACTGCTTTCTCTCTGGACTGGTGGAGAACTGTAACTGTACCGTGTGTGGAGAGTACTTCTTTATTCGCTGTGCTCATTGTGAGAGCTTGTTTTGTTTCCATCATTTCGTGGAAGAATACCACATGTGCTCTTAAACCATAAAATCTTCAGTCTTAATGCAAGCTCTAATGAACGGATATCCTCATGATAAACTTCTTGAATGGAACCAGAATGGCGAATTCGCTTGCTGATGTGAAATAATCAGAGAACTAGGTAAATTAGCTAAACAGAAGTGTTTTAGGGTCTCATATGAAGTGTTTTACACAAAAGCAAAAATTCCCGAGAGTCAAGGATTCCAACATACGACTTCGTGTCTCTGAAGCAGTGCGCTTAACTACTCCACAGGCCGCTTGGCGCAAGTAGTTATCGTTCCGAACTTGTGCGAACACAGCAAAGAATAAATGGTCCGTAACTCCCTTCAGAGAATCGTTCCGCAAATTCCGAGGGCAGATTTGGATTCAGCGGCTCAAGACACGTCCATCTATCTATATATTGCAAATGGCCGGATCGACCTGTTGGGGTTCCCTTGTGAGAAACAAGAATTATACAATTCAGGAGATCAGTTAGGTACACATCACACAATGATAGGACCCTGGCGATGAACGGCACCATTAACAAATGAGATTGTTGGTCTAAAAACTAAACGGAAGTCGCTGGCGCCGTTGGTTGAACTAGCGAAGGATGCCTCAGCTACCTGCAACACATGTATAAAAAAGAACCTGCTGGCTTCAGAACTGCCACCAACGAAATCACATTAGGCTACTTAACTACCATGAGTTCGAGACTCATCAAAGCCTCACTTTTTGATGGGCGTCCTGTCCTGTGCAATTGCGCTTTAAAAGGGTTTGTAACTAGCAAACGCCTTATTCCTCTTTGACTGACGTCCCCAGCGAGGTTTGCACTCAGGGTACAGATTGTTCACAGTATATTGCTTTGGCAGTCGTTTATTGTTGACTGCTCGGTGAGTCGGCTAGTGGTAGAATGCTCACAAAAAGGGGCGTCCCTCAAACAACAGACGGGGTTGCGCCTGGTCTATCTAATCTGTTCACCAAGGGTCATAAATACATTACCAGGGGCCTAAGTCACATTCACTTAATATCCTCGCTGTGTCTAGATGACACTTATAATTGATGGAGGTTCTGGAGGCATAGGCACTCCAGAACACTCCGCGGCGACAAAGGGGGACAAGGACAACTACTGATAAATACTAAAAAATTCTAGGGAATAGTACAGCGTAGACTCAATCTCAGTGGTATCAACACATGATCTAGGGGGTCAAAATGTGATATCATGATGTAGTAGTCGAAGCAGTCGGTTGTGGGGAGTGGGTTGTATTGGAGGCCAGTCTTGTTCAGCGGCTTGATGATTACATGAAAGGTAGAGATTAATTCTTTTTTATTCATGATGTGTGATAGAACAAAATTGAATAGGTCATACGGGCCTTCTGTGGAATCCTCGTTGTTGAATTTGGGCTTGATGGATGAGATCGGTTCGGATGAAGGAAATCGTATAGATCGCGTAATTAGGTAGTGGACGCATGGTGAAATAATAGATTTGTATGGCAAGTTAACTTATGAGCACTATATTCATAAAGCATTTAACGGTATAAGGACTAGAAGAATGAAAAGAAAGGAAACTTTTATAAAATGATTAGAATAGGTCTTTGATTTGTCCTAAGATTCATAATGTTTAGTTCCCCTGGAGGTGCCAGGCTTCAACTTGGCAGTTGGTAATGAATGGCAGCAACTCTTCTGCCATGGCAAAAATGGCCTCCCTTTGTCGGATGATTCATTCAGAAATATACCTTTTATTGTGCTTCTGATTTTCGATACATTTTTGAGTGCTTGAGTGACGCTATATTTGCTTATGGTTAGGGTCTGCAAACACTGGTCCTGCTTTTTTGCTGATAACCGATGCTTTCAGCATCACTTTTTCGACGCCGCGACGCGCTTCCCTTAGGAACAGCGGACCCTGCCTAAACGCGTGCAGTCTAACTGTGGCCGCAGGGATGCCATTAAGGTAGTCCAAATGATCATAATTATCCCTGGGGTGGACTTGGTTGTCCATAGACAGGGCACTAGTAGGGCAAAACGCCGTATTGCACTCACTAACACCTTTCATTTGTTTAGTGGCACTTATAGAAAACAGTTAATGTTCTTTTTTTGCTTATTTCTCACTGATTCAATGTCAATGCTTTCTGCTTCGGACACTTTTTGACTACCTTCTTCATAATGATTAGGTGCTTCGGATATTGATGTCATAGAGTATGATACACTCATAGACTCGGTAGTGCTTATGGTACCACGACCGTATAAAGTCGGACCGAAAATAGTTTTTGCGATATGTAACACGCCGGATGAGTTTGTGTGTGATTACGTTTAACGAACTTAGGCCGTAGTAACTTCAAGACCGGACTAAGATCTGGAACTTGACGTTCACCGCGGATTTTTGAATTTGCGATGAAAATTTCTCGGTCTTGGAGAAATTCTGCGTCAATTTTCGTAAGATTAAGTGACGGAAACTCGCCTGTTATTATAGGTTTTGTTTTTATAGCCGTGTTGAGTTCTTGTCCGTGTGCGCTACATATTTTGAGGGTGACTAGGTGACTTACGAATTTTTCCGTATGTCCCCCTATCCCTGACATTACGCACGTTTCTGTTGTGAGTTTCGGCAGGCCTAATCGTTCTGCGAGCGCTTCTTCGATAAAGGCGTTTTGCGCACAAGTATCAAAGAAGAATAATACTTTCTCCGGAGGGTATTCGTTCTCTGATTCCAGACGTTCCCTTCAGCTGTCATAAGCACAAGCTGCTCATTTTGTGTGCAGCTAGCCTGTGCAGAGTAATTCTCGATGTTTTGGTTGGAAGAGAGCGGTTGCTCTAGACTGTTGTAACTAAATCTAACATCGCTTTCCATATTAGCAGTGTTCCTGTTTGCTGCAGGATTGGGTCTTGCGGAAGAGCGGTTGGGCACGCTGTTTGTCGTGTTCCCATTTCTTCTCCAGCGATTGGATTCGAGAGGTGGGTTACCCCTGGGAATGTTGTTTCCAGGCCTCTCGGACTTCATGCACACAGATGAGTGGTGTATCAGTTAGGTTTACTGCATTCGCTGCTTGAATGGTTGCCCAAGAAGCACTTCCAGCAGCACCTCTTTTCTTGCAGGATGTGCCTACGCTCTGCGCCTTGGCAGTCGGCTATTGTTCTACAATTTATAGACGTGTGATTTGATCTGTTGCAAACACACATTTTATTTGGTAGTTGGAAGGGCTCTCGGTTTTGAAGTTGTTGCTCCGAGTTTGGTAGGTCGCGACTGGACGTAGGCTTTGGCGCTAATTTCCTTGTCCAAGGCCCCTAAGAGTGCATCGATTTCCATGTTATCGGTTTCTTGATGCTTAACTAGGATGTCCTTAACTATATCATTCAGGAAATTTTTTCAATATTGTTTCGGACCACATGGGATCACATGTCCCTCTTATATCGTACCCTGACGAAACCATCTGATTGACGAGGGTTTTTATGGCATCAAAGCATTCTTGGCAGCTCTCTGCCTCTTTGGATGCGTTTTTTAGGTCGAAAAGTTTCTGCACGATTTTCGATTTGTTCATTGGCTTATTGCCATATCTTTTCGTGACGGTTTCTACCATCCACGTATAGTTTTTTGGTACGGGTTGTATATCCCCGTTATAAAACTTTTTTTCTGCCGGCTCCTTTGAATGCTGTCGTCTTAGGAGAACTATTTTTTTCTATTCACTGATGCTCCATCGGTTGGCTGTGTACCAGGGTTTCATGGGAAAATGGCCCATTAAAAAATTCGGCGAATTCTTCCTGGTTTGCCGCATAGAAATTTCGGCAATGACTATGGTTGGAGCCCTGTAAAAGTTCGGTCACCGGCTCCTTGCTGGAGGCTGTAGTTGGTCTCACTGGCTGGGTGGTCCGAACTGGCTTCCCCACTTTGATCATACTGGGGAGAAGCATATGTGTTCCTTCCTTGGGACCCTGGGGGATTGAGCTTCCTCTGGAGCCTTTGCAGTTCAACTTCCATATCTGAGAGCTGTCCCACTATGCTACCTACAAAGCGTCCCGCGTCCTCTAATATCCTAGAGTAATGGGTCTCCTTCTCGAGTTCCTCTACTTCTGCAATTGCCTCCTTCTGTTTGTTTTTGATTTGATTGCGTTGCAAAAATCCTCCAGAAGTTGGGCCTTACTTTCTAGTTTTCTGTTGCTGGTTTTACTTGCGTGAGGCAAGTATTTAAGTTGTTTAACATTAGCGGCGCATTTCTCGAATCGCTCATTATCCTCTTCTGGGAGAGTGATTTTTTGGCGATAACACTCGTAGGTTTTTAGTTTTTCTTCTACTGCCTTCGCGCTGCTAACTACCGCTTTTTTATAGAAGTATGTTGACATGGTTATGGAAATAAGGTTCGAATTTTTTCAGCAACGAGTATGCAAATACAGCAATAAGTATGTAATAACTGTGAAGTAAGTAAGTAAGTAGTAATAAGTTCTTAGTTCAGTAATTGAGTACCTGGTCCGGGTTTGTTTCCTCGGTTCGATGCACCAGATTGTTCACAGTATATTGCTTTGGCAGTCGTTTATTGTTGACTGCTCGGTGAGTCGGCTAGTGGTAGAATGCTCACAAAAAGGGGCGTCCCTCAAACAACAGACGGGGTTGCGCCTGGTCTATCTAATCTGTTCACCAAGGGTCATAAATACATTACCAGGGGCCTAAGTCACATTCACTTAATATCCTCGCTGTGTCTAGATGACACTTATAATTGATGGAGGTTCTGGAGGCACAGGCACTCCAGAACACAGCTTCGTTGTGGGAAACCCATAGGGAGAGTCGTACTTGACCCCTGGGGGGGGGTCGTAATCCCAAGGGTCAGTCAGCGCCGGGCAATGCTTTGACATTTCAGTTGATAGTGGGAGTGGAGCTATGGAAGTCAAGATGTTAAAAAAATGAAAATTATTATGAGTGTATTCTTTACAGATTTAACTGCTCCGTTTATCAGCCCTCTTTTTGCGAGAACCCCAGAAAGGGGATCGTTCTTGGCCGCGGGGACGTGGGGAGTATCGTAAATGTAGGCTCGCTAAGCATCTAACAGTACGGAAGTGTCATTGCTAAGTTTGATGGAAGTTACGGGTACGTAGATGAAAAGATTATAAGTTCAGGTTGTCAGGCTGCATACAGTACCCCCAAAAATTGCACGTGAAGTCAAAAATGTTGGGTCGTGAACGCACACAATCGGCGCACCGTAATCGGTTTAGTTACCCAAGTTTGAGGGGTGTAGGACTTTCTTGAAAGATCTCACTTCACACCTATCATGCCTCTTTGGGAGACTTGCCTGTGGGGTTGTTGCCTGACCTAATTGCTCTCTCGCTTACATCTGACCATCTCGTCTGACAGACACCGACTGAGCCAAACCTTAAATAGAAGAAGAAAGTGGAAAGTAGAAGGACAAAAATAAGAGTAAACGAAGGAAATGTTAGCAAAGAGGATGCTTTGATAAATTTGAAATGATAAGAACACACTCAACCAAGAGCAACTGAAATGCAGATGTACACAACATGGACTTATTACAATGGGAAAAAGGGCATGTACCGAAAAAATTCCTGTTTTTTCACCACGGGCTATCCCAAATGATCCGGTCTCTGCAATATTGCAGAAAATGTTTAGATTTGTTACTAACACTACCATCTAAGCTTAATTTATGTGTTTCATTTCAAATCATTTTAGCTTGCTTTCACCTTTGATTGTTTTATGTGATTCAGGTTTTTCACATTGTAGCGGCCGTGGCTGCTGCGAAGGCCGCTCACGCTGCTCACTCGGTCTTATGCACGTCATTCCCTTGCGTCACTGTCTTTCATCTCTCACGAGTATCGAATGATATCAGCAAATAGAGCTGGAGACGCGCGACGGTGAGCGGTACCTGTACGGACTTGCCAAGTCTCGTCATCGCCAAACCGAAGACATTGAGAAGTTCTTTGGCATAAGTGATGAGAATGGGCAACTTCTGATGGACCGAGGAAGGGTATTGCAACGATGGCGTGAATACTTCGAGGGCATCTCAACCGTGGAATTCGCCCATCCCGCTATACCCTGTACCGCACCTCAACACCCCGTTCAGAGGATCACCGCACAGGAAACCAAAGCTGCTCTGAGGAAGACGAAGGCCGGCAAAGCAACAGGCCCCGACGACATCGCAGCTGATTTGTGGAAGTCACAACGCTGGTTTCCTGCGGGTTGGTTGACGAAACTCTTCAACCAGATCGTCGAAGAGAAGAAGGTGCCTAAGGACTGGCAGCAGAGCGTGACGATCCCGATTTGGAAGAAGAAGGGCAACCCGGCAGAGCGTGCTCGAACTACCGTCCAATTCGCCTTCTCTCGCACACTATGAAAATCTTCGAGCGAATTGTTGACGCCCGTGTTCGTGATATCGTCCAGCTTTCCACCAACCAGTGTGGCTTCGTGGCGGGTTGTAGCACCGTC
>MU952423.1:18879-43740 GCA_036418165.1 Cooperia oncophora | reverse complement strand
CCAAATAGCATTGGTATGGAAAATGATGTCACACTCGTGATCAGGACATCGAATAACATCTATAGACAAAGTTTCAGCATAAATTTTTTTGAGTTTTTGGCGTAGGAATAGTTCAATAGCGCCCAGTTCTCTTTATTGTCATTTTCTTCGTCCCTTTTGCGCTTCTTTTCATTTGTACCCTCGTGACAGGGGGGGGTCGTATTAAGACCCTAATTCTGGGGGGGGTCGTAATTAGCGGGAAATGATCACAACGCAATGGCGTACCCTGCCTCCAGGGCACGTCCTTGAGGAATCCTCACGTGCAGCAGGCGAGGAGGAGGACTGTATTGAGAAAAAATTTTTTCATGAGCAAGGCCCCGCGGGGTGCCCTGCTCTACCATATCGAGCTTCCTCACTGCCTTACTCCATCAAGACATCGCAATACAGTTATTTCGATTTCACTACGATTTCTTCCGTAACGGCTATCGTGATGACCGCATGAAAACCTCATAAGTGAAACTGAAAACCGTTTTTGTAACCCTTTGAAGTTTGGAAGTGTCACGATAAGTGCTTTTTATTGCTTAGGGTATCACATGTTTCACCTGTGCTCCCGTTGATCATCGAGTTCCTCGAGCGGGCGCCAGTAACGTCTCCATTCGTCCCTGCAACGTGCAAGAGTTGCCCAATGAACTCTCTCAGCTCGAGGGACACGATGAACTTCATACCATTCGTTCAGAGCTTTCACGAAGAAGTCTGACCATCGCGTAGGCGGTCTTCCAGGCGTTCGCTTGACATCCCGTGGAATCCAGTCGGTGATTGCTCTGGTCCAGCGGTCGTCCTCGAAACGCATGACGTGTCCGGCCCACCTGATCTTCGAAACCTTGGCAAATGCGGCGGCGTCTCTGATCTTCGATCGTTGGCGGAGTGCGGAGCTCCGGATTCCCTCTCTCACTTGCGTGTAGCGGGAAACTCCGAGCATCGCCCTTTCGATGGCGCGTTGAATAACACCGACCGCATGCTCATCCTGCTTTCGTAGAGTCCAAGTCTCTGAGGCGTACGTCAAGGCAGGAAGGACCGCGGAATCGAAGAGGTGGGCACGGAGCTTGGTGTTCTTCGTCTTCTTCGCTACTCCCTCGATGTTCTTGAAGGCTCCCCAAGCCGCTCGCTTCCTCCTGCTCAGCTCTGGAGCTAGGTTCATCATATTGATTTCACGACCTAGGTACACATAGCTAGAGCATTCAGAGATGGTCGTTCCGTTGAGCGTGAATGGGGCATCAGATACCAATCCGTTTCTCATGAACATCGTCTTCGTTAGGTTCAGCCGTAGACCGATTCTTCCACACGCGCAGTCGAATTCAGCCAGCATTCGTTCCGCTTGCTCGATGATGTTGTGGCTCTGTCGGACCCTCTCTTACATCAATATGATTTCCGTTGTAGAGATGGTGAAACTCTTGGTCGTCGAAGTTTGCTGGGTAGAGTTTGCTGTAAAAGAATTCCTGATTACTGAAGTAAGAATTACCCTGCCTGTGCCGCAGGGCTTCGATAACCGCTTCTGTCTCAACGGAGTCGAAGGCTTTCTTCAAGTCGATGAACGTGAGACATAGCGGCATCTTGTACTCTCGCGATACTTCGATGAGCTTCGTTACCGTGTGGATGTGATCGATCGTGCTGAATCCTCTTCGAAACCCTGCTTGCTCGCATGGCTGTCCTTCGTCTAGATTTCTGTCAATCCTGTTAAGGATCACTCGTGTGAAAAGTTTGCAGACAGCAGGCAGATTGGGCGATAATTGCCAATGTCGTACAGATCTTTCTTCTTGTACAGCAACACAGTCTTGCTGGTTTTCCACGAGGTGGGTACCTTGCATTCCGAGAGGTAGCGCGTGAAGAGTCGAGCCAGAGTTTTGACGAGAACTGGCGGACGATTCTTCATGTGTTCGGGTCTGATCCTATCGGGACCGGGGGCCGTAACGATTCTTCACCGACGAGATGACGTGTCGGACTTCGAGGACGAGAAGATGCATGGAAACGACATTCCATCCTGCTCCAAGCGGTATGGTTGCAGGTGGACGTGGCTGTCAAAGAGATCCGAGTAGAAGTCGTGGATGACCTTCTCCATTGCCCTTCTGGATGCGGTGATTGTTCCATCCGGACGTCGGAGGGCGGTCATCTTAGTCTTACAGTTGGCGAAGTCGCGGCGGGCGTTGCGTACGCTCTTCCCAGCTCTGCGCTTTCACCAGTACTGCTGCTCTGCTCTCCTTAAGGTCTTCCTTTATCGCTTCTCTGCACAGCTTCGCAAGCTCAGACGTCAGCTGGTGATTGCCTGCGGCTCGTGCTGCTCTACTGGCGAATCAGTTCGAGAGTTTTCCAGAGATAGACGACTTTTAATCTTGGAACCCTCTGACTTCTTGGCGCTTAAAGGGAGGTCGTTCAGGCCGTGGTGAGCTTTTTCAAAACGGTTTGTTGCATGTTGTAGGGGTCCATGCGAGGACCATAGCGATGGGGTTCATTTTTGCTAAACGGTTCTGGGAATGTCAAAAAAGGTCAAAAACAATTCGAAAAGAATGGGCTTTTTAAACCACCTTATTCGCCTCTGTTCTAGCTGTAGCGTTGACAGGGTATAGTATGTAGGGTATCCTTTGAGCAGGCATGAAAAACAGCGCAAAATAAGGTCAAAATTCCAAATGGTCTACTTGGCATGCGGTGAGCTGCATTGGAGTTTTCCGGTCATCTGCGCATATCTCTTCAACAGGTCCTGTATCTCTAGTGTCGCAGTGGCAGATGGTGTGGTGGATAGTGCGACGGGCTCTCGGTCGGTGGGTTTATGGATCGGATCCCCTTGCCGACACAGTTTTTGCATTTTTCACATTTCTTGCCTCTTGTATTCCTGTATGCCCCATAATGTGTATGACCCGGATATACGCCATTTGAAGGCACATTCCATACGGGAACGGTTCATTTTGACTCATTTTTGAATATGGCAAAATGTGTCGCTAATTTGGTGCAAAGGCTTTCTCGTACTACCATCATTGGCAGTCTGCGCGGCGGGTCCTGGCCAGTATGGCGCTAGATGGCCTCCGCAGCAAAAATAAGTATCTGAACCGTGATCAGGACCATCAATTACCCCTACGTATAGAGTTACGCCGAGAAAAATTTTCCCGAGCTTTTTGTGTTATGTTGCCGGCCATGTCTCCAGCTAGTGGCTATCAGCCCCCCCCCCCCCAAGGAGTCGTTATCCAACATCGTTAAGGGAAGCTTTTCATTTGCTAGTATGCAGACGCAGAATTAAAAACTACACAAAAATGACGCACATACACTGCACTCCTCTCATACCTTTGATATGAGAAACAAAAACCTTTCTCCAGGCAAGTGGTAACGAGTTCTTTGTCGAAAGCATAGACGGTAAAAGTGAAGAAAGATCCAGGATGCTCGTTTAGTGGCTCCGAAGCTAGCAGATGTTCTATGAAGACCTACTGAAGTTGAGGGGCAAGAAATGAAAAATTTCTGGCGGTTCGTCTGCCAGAGAGGATACTCAATGGAGGGTTCGCCTGTCACTGCCATCCAAATGGTCAAGTCCATGACCACCAAAAAAACTCGAAAAAATTTTTTCGCTGAAACCTCTTAAACAGGGGTAATCAATGGCCCTGATCACGATTCTGACAATTATTTATGGCGCCGACGTGATCTGGGGCCAGCGTGGCGCTAAATGGCCACTGCGAGCGCGAAGGGATGCTGCATAAACCCCTAAAGAAACTGCAGTGTACCTCACTGTATGCAAAGTAAAGCACTTCAATTTCGACCTTATTCAATGTTCTTTTTCATGTCTAGTTGAGAAACACTTTATAAACTCTATGTATTCTGCTTTACAGCTGAAACAGATGCGAATGAGATGATAAAACTTGCGTATTTTAAGCGATTTGTTTTTATTCCTTTTTTGACATTCCCAATAGCGTTTAGCAAAAATGAAACCCATCTGTGTGGTCCTTGTATGGACCCCTACAACATGCAACAAATCGTTTTGAAAAAGCTCACCACGGCCTGAACGACCTCCCTTGTTAGGGTATATGGTTCTCAAATACGATTCTCATTATGAGATCGAATCGCATACATGGAGCTGGAATATTTGTTACACAACCACTGAATAGAGGGACAAAGGAAATTCCCAAACTGGAAATACAAGCGTGCATTAATCAGGACAATGCTCGGTATTACTTACATCTTACGGCTTAGGAAGCTCCATTAGCCCAAACGCAGGGATTAGATGTGAGATCAGACACCGATCCTCGGCAGGTTTTAGCCGGCAGCTGTTCAGGTGGCTTGATCGTTTCGATCGAGCTTAGGGTGCTCAGCATCGCGTTGATCATCGTACTGTGGCATGACATCTTTTGATGATCTTTTTTTGGCATGGCACCTAATCACTCCAGTTGTGATCACAGTCGTCAAAGGCCAGCAACTCTGTAACGATATCCCCCTCCCCAGATCGTCCACTCATCGAAAAATTCTTTGGCGGTGATTGGATCACCACTCTCTTACATTACGGGAACTGCTAGTGTTTGACGATGACCTTGACGTTTTGGATATCTCTCCGCCCCAATGTCTGAGGTCGGGCAAATCAGGCGTCCTTTCGATGGCAGTTAGTTTGCGATTCATAGTGACGCTGCAGATCACCAGCAGATGCGTCTCTTGCGCTCTTATTTTCTTTTGCCAGCCGTTTAGTAGCGCCGTCTTTGATCATTGTCAATCACCAATTGTGCTCAGCCCCCACGAGGATCATGGTTACGTAATGATATGATCTCTCAAGAATAGTACGAATTGCAGTTGAGGAGGGATGGCTTTCTTGAAGACGTGGCTCTATCGAAAGAACCAAGTGATAATCATGACTTCACTTTTTGACGTCGGTTTGTTAACTGGTGAATTGCATGTCCATTTCAATACACAACCCAGCTTCTTTCAAATGCGTTCGATTTGAAGAAGTTGAGTAGAGTTATAACTGAGCCCTTCGATTGCTAACCGTCGGGTTTGTAATGACCAGCAACAATCAAAACCGAGCTCGTCTGGGGAGGAGTGAACCATAACCAAGCTCAGCAGGAGAAATGCGAAGTTAAGCATAGTGCTTTTGCCGTTGATCAATTCCCTTCTTAACATGCGGCGCCTTGATCCATCAAACTGGAGAAAGGGGCAAGAGAATCATAAACTGCCGCTTCAACGCGCGCGGCAATGGGTGGCTATTTTTGGTCATACATTGTCTGTTCTCGACCGATACCACCGTAAATCGTCGCCATTAGCGGGCGCGACATCGCACGCGATGCCCACTGGCGCGGACAATTACGATTCTCTTGCCACATACCCATCGGATGCTGGGTCGACACAAGTGAGAGGTTTTGACGTCGCCTTTTTGCACTTAATCTGAGCTCCCGAACTGTAGAAACACCTAAAAATTTGTGATATCTATTACCGAAGAACGATATTCCCTAGGACAGCTTGAGGTCGTTCAAACTATCAAGAGGTGGGAATTCGAACCTTGTAAATGTGCACTGCATGAGGTGCCCTTTCGGAGATTAGCACCCTGCAGAACCTATCCACCGATTTTTGAATCTCTTCAATCAAGTGATGTGACTGTAATCCTCACTGTGTATGTGGGAGTCAGCCTTGACTTCTAACAATTACTAAAGGATGGAAATCCTCAATGGAAATAGGATCTCTGAAGACATTGAGGATGTTGTATTACAGGGCGAAAAACTCTTTGTTGAATGATGAAATCCGCAATGATGAAATTTCCCATATTTTATGCTGAATTCCAACTTAGAAAAAACGCTCTCACTCATGGACCAGCCTAATATAAGAAAGGAAACAATTTTAGACACTCATACTACCTGTATATCGTTGTGGAAACGGTATTAGTCACCAGTATGTTTCCAAGCGATGAAGAACATTCACGATCCTTCTGGAGGTGATATGCGAGTCACTAGAAAAAGCGTTATAGTATGGCCAACGGTGCGCGCGCTTTTTCCGGGGAATTCTTAGTTTTATTTCACGCCGTCATTAGTCGTCCCCTGCACATCCATCAGCCAGTTCTTATCCATCTTCTTGCTAGTCATCCCAATCAAATCAATCATGGACATGGCGAGTGTGTTCTAAATTCATGGAACTTTTCTCCTTGCTGGCGTATCAGCGAAAGCAGAAACACCTTCTATCGAGTGAGAGGGTGTGAAATGTCGTGCCACAAAACCAGTTGTACCCACATCGGACCATGTTTAAATAGCGGAAGAAGGCGATAGTATCCAATGCTTAGTGAGTGATTAGCCTCCTATCTCAGACTTTATTTTGATTTAACCCTCATCAGGCAGCTGAAAAAAAACTCGATTGCCCGAAAATCCATGAATAGTTCAAAAAGTAATACAAGTAACTTCTCTCGCATTCCAACAGGAATTGCTTTTTATCCAAAGAAACCAATCATTCAAGGGTTTGAGCGTTGTCTTGGTAAACAAGCGATGCTAGGCTGAAACTAGTGATCGAAGAAATCGACGAAGTCAATATTCAGTTGATTACTAACTTTTATTTTACTTCCTTAAGAGGATTCATCTCCATGAATGGATCAGAATCGGCGTTACGGTGGATGTGCCGCCGTGGTCCGGCCTGGTCTTATTGAACTGTGCCCTCGGAAATTGCGCCCAAAGCCGATCCTCGATAAAGGCCAATGCTGGGTCGGTTCGGAAGCTCTTTTGACCGTGAGACGGAATCACTACTTGAGGACATTCGTTGTCGAGCAAGCAGCTCGCTAAGGGGAATGTTTTGCTACTCCCAATAGAAACAAGCGGTGGCTCCGTGGCGCGGTCCAGTGCCTCCGAAGAATTGGTGAATGTTTAACACGAGGTAGCCACCTCGTGTTAAACATAAGAGTAGTTCTACTAAGACAACAACAAGCGTGAGGCGCTTGTTGTTGTCTTAGTAGAACTACTGATGTCCATCGATGACGGACTTGAAAAAGACCTGCTACAGCAGATAGTCGCACGTAAAGCATAGCTCCGGTGAAGTAACGCCTGCCAAGATTCTACTTTGGGGGAGTCCACTGTATTTTACAAAGGAGCAGCTGCTTAAGGCTCAATCCCTGGTACCACCTCTCGAACGCTGTCTTGATTTTCAGATGATTTATCCACGACACGCGTGTCATTTCATGCCCCACTAGAACATCTTATAGCATAACCCAGCATGCTGCTCCCTGTATACAATAGCCGCTTTGAAATAGGAGAAACCCATCAAAATTATGGATTGTAAGGAATTACGGGACCATTGGAAATAAATGATCCTACTATATATAAACCGCTGAGTTTGTCTGTTGGTGTGAGTGTGTGTGTATGTTTGTGTGTGTGTGTTTGACCGGAAATTCATAACTTTCTTCAAAATAGCGATAAAGCGCTCAAACTTATAAGTGATGTAGGGGGTCGGGCAGGAACATTATTGGTGGGTGGCAGGAAGTGATAAGAGCTGATAAGATACCATACCGGGGCTTAGAAGGGGAGGGTCACCAACTCCATAGCGCGGGCCACAGCAGCGATGGGGCGTTGGTTTCAAGAGGTAAGATAGGGTGCAGGATGGGAACATTATTGGTGGGTGACAGGCCATGATAACAGCTGATAAGATACCACAAGGGGGCTTAGAAGGGGTTAGTTGCCTAATTCGTAACGTCGGCCACAGTAACGACCGGGCGTTAATTCCAAGAGGTAAGATAGGGTGCAGGATGGGAACATTATTGGTGGGTGACAGGCCATGATAACAGGTGATAAGATACCACAAGGGGGCTTAGAACGAGAGGGCCACCAACTTCATAGCGCTGTTCACAGCGGCGGTAGAGCGTTGCTTCCAAGGAGTGATGTAGGGGGCAGGATAGGATCATTGTTGATGGGTGGCAGGAAGTGATAACAGCTGATAAGAAAGCATAAGGGGCTTCAGAAAGGAGGGTCACCAACTTCATTGAGCGGGCCACAGCGACGGTAGAACGTTCCAAGAAGTAGAATAGAGGGCAGGATGGGAACATTATCGGTGGGTGGCCGGAAGTCATAACAGCTGATCGGCTGATAAGATACCATAGTTGGAGAGGAAGCCTTAAAAATTCATAACAGGAATTGTGGTAACACGGGATCTGCTTCTAGCACGTAACTCGGGAATTGGTTTTACGAGACAAGTTGTGTGAACTAGATTTTGTAGCCCAGAATCAATGGGCAAAGCCGTGGTGAGTTAAGATGTTTTTATTCTTCAGCGATGTAGTTGGAACGACCGCTAAATCCACGATTTCGACAAAAAGTAATAGCTCAAATTGTTGCCATTGAGGAATTATATGTATGCAGATATATGAAAGCTGCTCAGTGGAAGTACTAGGACGTAATTTCACTTGGATTCTGATATTGTTACCATCGAATCTCTTTCAACCGCTAGGCTGTCCTATTTCCAAACAAATGGTGGGTGTTCTCAGATTTTGATAAGCAGCCGACACTGGCAAATGTTCATTAAAAAAGAGAAATGCAATACAATCGGCCGTATTTCGAAACATGGGAATTAAGCCAAGTGTTAGTGGGCAACACAGTAATCCCGACAGTGACCAGTACCATGTTAACCATGCGCGCAGTAGTGCGCGACAGCCAAACTGGTAGAGCTTGTAATGAAATAGCTGCTCTTGTTAAGAACTGTATTCCTTCGTAGGCTTCTGGAAGTGATACTCCACTAATTTACAATAAAACTAATGAAAACAAACTACTCACTATAATGTTAGAGCTTATAAAATTGTTATAAAATAAAGTATACCAGAAGAGTTGTGACAAAACTCACCAATCACATAAAATATTCGAGTAGAAGAATACCCGTCATAGTGAATAATACGGGGTCATCCCTAAAAAACAAGCATAGAAGTTGGAGGGAAGGATACTGTGCTTCTTAGTTCTTTTTTCCCTAGGAGAACTGCATTCTCAGATTACCTTCTCTGAACTTCATAATATCATTTCTTTAAAAAACGCTTTTATTTCCAGCATAAGACCCAAAGAAGTCTCTGTTCAAAGAAGAAGAAAAGGTAGATTTTTCAGTTCAAGTTGCATGAATTAGCAGAGAATTTAGGAGTACTCTATTTTCCCGGAATATAAGTCGGCCTTTCCCTGTGGACTGCACAAGTTTTTCATGAGTCGTTGCAAATTGGGCGCTGACAACATGTGAGTAACACTGTAGCCATCAGCGTAGGCAGCATTATCTGAGGTTTTAAGAGAGCTCTTCGAGGTCACAAAGAAGACCCCAAAGGGATGCTGCGGTTCATTTCCTGTAAAATAGGCAGTTAGGTTGCTCTCGCGCGCACCTTCTTAAGATATTGAATCAATGTCAAACGCTGGCTCCTCTTACTTTTTATTTTTTCATATTCTCGGGCACAGAAGCACGCAAAGACCTAACCAAAATTCTCGAAAGACTTCATAGGTCCACAAAGGAAACCACAACCCTGCAAAAGTATTTCTTTATTCGAATGCTTCGGTGTGTTACACCTTCTCAGCAATTTTTATCCAGCGTGTGCTGGTATTTTTATCCAGCGTGTGCTGGTATAGAGTGGTCTACCTTGAAAAAACTCCTTTTTTCCATAGTACAATCACTAACTCTACTCGTGCTCTTAAATTATCATTATCGTGTTCTTAAAAAGACATCGTGTGTGGTAGCTGTGTTACGCTACCGGAGGAGCGTTTCAATTTTTCAAGGTTAAATTTCCGGGTGCTCTTTCCTGTGTAAAATAGTGCGCCAGAACCTGGAGGCGGTAAAACTAGCAGTTTGTGAAGTTGCACTTTTTAGAACAAGCATTTCATGAGAAATATGTTTTTTTTTTGATAAATGTCACTTTACGGTCTAATAAGTCCACCTTAGCCGCAGTCAACGCCTCCTAGTCGCCTCCAGTTTCTGTTACGCGTCGATGATTCGTAGGAAGCATTTTGTGCCTCATCTCACCAGAACAGCAAGACTTTTATTACTGCTAGAGGTGATGAAAATTCGAATGCGTGCAGGTATGAAATGTTTTTGCAGTTTCCACTGACAAGTTACTGAATTCTGAAAATTGGTTAGGCCTGTTGCGGAATTTTGTATTTCTTTCGCAGCATTCATATTTCCCATCAAATATCTTGACGCAAATATTTTACGGCTTATCTATCCCAACAATACTAAATTTCACGGCGACTGATTGCTATGCACTTAGAACCAGCTCCCAACTCTTTTTCTTCTCTTCTTACTTTTACTCTTACCTTTTTCGGATACTGTGTTCCAGGGCATTCCACTCATTCTCTAGTTATCTCTTTTCTTTCGCTTGTTCTCAAAGCATAAACATCGCTATCATCTCTGTCGCTTCAGCACTGGCCAGTTGAGACGGTTTCTCTTGCGTGTTTGGCTGGCAATATAAACCGTCTCAACTGGCCAGTGCTATCTTGACCATATCTTCTCAGTGTGTCAGCCTCCATGTGCGCTAAGTAATGCTTTTTGGACTCTATGTGCTAACTTCAGCGACCACTGCTCATGTGGTGTTACTGCAGCCTCAAAATTCTCCACCGAGTGCCCGAATAGAGGAAGCATTTCTGGGAGAAAACAATTTTTTACGCTCTCGTTCGCGAAGAACGCTGTTGTCTTGGCAGGTGTTAACCGCGTTCGAGCCGGACAAATGTCTGGATGGCTGCATGCCCCGATTACCAATTCGTATAGTTTATCGTTAATAGCAGTCCTTGTTCACCTGTGAAATTCAATTCTTGTTCTGTAGCTTTCACTGACGGAATTGTTTGTTTTTACTTGAAATTTTCCCTCTTCATTATTTCACCTTTTCGAGCAAAATGCCTGTACGCTCCGAAATTCTTTATAGTCGAAACTAACTTTCTCCTTCTCACTGGTTTCAGTAACCAAATTTATTTGAATCAGCATTCAATTCTGCGTTCTACAGAGTAACACATCCAAAAAATGTCGAGCAAAACCATTCATATGCCGATTATATTTTTGGAAGAGTTCACGATTCATCTGCCGCTGGCCCTTACCTGTTACCCACACAAACGATGGCTGGGAGATGTGGTGCAACTCTTTTTCTTGAGGTATTATGCTAGCCTAGTGTGGTAGAATTCTTTTTTTTATTGGAATCCTTGAAAATCTTTCAAGTCTAGCAAGCAATTCTGACTGGCCACAAGGTACGCAGATAGCCATGCAATTTTTTTCGAACAAACGTGGTTGATTGTAGCCGTATTTTCCGCCGTGGATGGTACTTTTCTTGAAGGCCTTTGCGCTTTGTCAAAGTGTCGAAGTTCCTCGATCAGATATGACGGGCTTGAGGATTGGGGAACTGATGCGAGGCCGTATCATGGCGCTAGGATATTTCTTTGCAGTGTGACTCCCCCTGTCATGAGGACTTCCAAGGTGTAGCATACCGTGGCTGACGATCGGCTGAGTGAATCATGCACTTCTATGCTCGACCTTGGGCGGCTGATACAGCCTTTGCTGACAGGAACATGTTCTCGAACAGATGAAAGAGCAGTATCAGTAACAACTTCACTGAAGAATTGTTGCTCCAATTTCGAAATAGACATGTGGTAAAGCATATAGGGATAGGATAGCGGATCGTGCAGTCACGGCTGTCATCTGATTCCGCGCAGTTACCAGCATATGTAGGTCATTACATTCGCGAGAAGCGATTAGAATCTCAGGGGGAGGCGACCGCGCCATCGCACCGTGTGTAATAGTTGAGCATTGTTTGACCACAACTGTCGCATATCCGGATATAAAAATTATGGTCACCTTTGAAGACAACACTACTGTTGCCATGCAACCTTTGAACCTTTATATTACAGCGAACAGTGCTTTTTCTGCCCTGAACGAAACTGCTCACTCATATTTTACTGATAAATCAGTCGAGGAAAAAATCTCATTTCAGAAGAAGATGCCCTCGAATGCTGTCATTGGTTGAGGCAGGCTGGCTTTCCACAATACGCTAAACTCTACCAAGGTTTGATTGAATAGTTTTTTATTCAAGTTCGTTTCATAACATCTGCCATGACTCCATCTACCATTGTATATTTACTTTCATCGCGTACCTTCGTCATTTTCTTTTTTAAGCATAATCAAATTTGTGAACAAAATCTAAGTGAACTGCACCTAAGTAATCGGTCTCCTATCGCCAATGAGATTCTCGGATATAGCGCTAGATGTGGATGTTAGATGGACGTTCTTAGAGAGCGGGCAGCGGTTTTCAGCGATATAATCGTGCCGGTACGACATAACATCAGCGCTCCGGCTTTATCCAGTTCATATCCTTTCTTACGCCGTCATTGATGGAGTACCGATTCGACATGGGTTTCGCTCTAGTTAAATCAGGAAAGACAAATTAGGCAATCTTCAAGCTGAAACCAGTCATTTACTCTAGAGAGTAGGTCGCTATCACTGCATGTGACAGAGTGAGCGGGACTTCACGAAACAAAAATTTAATTGTTCATTACAATAATCAGATTACTGAAATTCTGCTTAAATCCCTCAACATTATCTTAACAATTTCAATTTAACAATTTTGTCTTCGTTGTGCTAGCAGCATTGATTACTACTCTTTTCGCGACTTCAATTATTTAAAGCACTCAAAATTCAGGGCGTTCACTCCGCCATTGGATAAGTCTCACCGACATCGCGGTCGTCGCGCGTGCGAACAATTAATAGGACGCTTCAAAATCAAACGGTACACTCACGCCCGTGGACCATCTCCCTTGCAGTCTGTTTGGGAAATGGATCCACAGCTGCAGTGTCGTGCTACTGCTACTTTCTTCGTTCAAAAGTGCACGGAAACAGAGTAGAGGGTAGTGTTACCCCGGTGCCAATCGGAACTCAGCCCGCGCTACCACACGGCCATCCAGACGCCTAGGCATAACCAAACGCGCTATTTGTCTGCGCTCTCTCACTCTGATTGCTCACTACGGCTAGATGAGTGCTTAACTGTGGGGCCTTGACATGGACGCAAGTGCTGCACCTTGAGGAGTATGGGGGCGCCACGCTACCCTCCAGCCCTGTTCTCGTGCTTTTTTGAGCGCGGAAAGTGGCACGCTGCTGCACTGCCAGCCCATCCGCCTCGAAAATGGCAAGTCGCCCCCTTAAGTGAGTGTTTAAGTTGCATTCAAGTAAAAACTACTGGCAGATGTGATCACAAAGACAATAGTAAAGGCTGGGTGGTTGGAAAACGATTGAGCGCTTAGAAATTTGCAGCCTACAACGAAAAGAGGCTTTTTGTGATCAGACGGAAGTTCAACGAACGATGCTATGGATAACTTCTAATGATTTCAAACACAATGATGGGGAGGGATCGATTCAGTTGGAAAACAAGTGATTGGGATTGACCGTTCGTAGACTCACCCGTTAAATGAACGAAAAAGAGAAAAAAAAGAAATAGATTTTGGATGTCCCTTTGGGACACTTTAGGAGAGATTGGCGGTATGGAAGTCTTCTGTTCATCTCCGTGTTCTTCTACCACAATTGACCCACGTTATATTTTTTTCCAACTCTTCTTTTGAAGTCCTCCTTTGAACTGTCTTGTCTTTCCATATGACTTTCTATTCGTGTTGTCTTCTTTAAACTTTTGCCATACCCTGATCATTTCTTCGAACTATGATCAGGTATTCTAGAGAAGTCCATTCGCAATCGATTTTGACATTCATAATTGTCCGGAAAGTTCTCAGTTTGTGTTACTATTTTTTTTACATTCATTGCTGATTAAAAACTCATTCTCCCTTGCGTCTCAGTAGTACATCCTGAAGAGAATTTTTGCGCTATCTGATGGTATAATTGCCGTTTCACCATTGCTTGATAAACCCCCTTTTCCCAAGACTTTTTGAAGCATGTCAAAAGAGCAACTTCGGACGATTTTTCTTCAACTAAAAATTAGGTCAATCCGCAGTCGAGACAGCTCGACAAATTAACCAGGTGTGGGGGCCCAATAGTGTAGGAGAAAGCACTGTGCGGCAATGGTTCAACAAATTTCGTTCTGGAGATTTCAGCCTTGAATGAACCTCATAGCGGTCGACCTAAAGCAATATCTGACGAGGATTTGATTTTGGAGGCTGACCCATCCCAAACAGTTCGAGAGATTGCAGAAAAGCTAGGCGTTGGCAAATCCACTGTTGCAGATGGTCTGAAACGCATTGGGAAGGTGAAAAAACTCGACAAGTGGGTGCCCCACAATTTGAGTGACCGGCAGAAATTGGCACGTCTCGAGGTTTCTTCTTCACTGCTTTTGACCCGTTTTTGAACCGAATTGTCACCTGTGATGAAAAATGGATCATGTATGATAACAGGAGACGTTCCGGACAGTGGTTGGATTCACCGAGGTAATTTTCAAAGCCGAACCCTCACGAAAAAAAGATTCTGGTCACGGTTTGGTGGTCATCGGCTGGTGTGATCCACTATAACTTTTATCACCAGGCCAAACCATCACAGCAGAACCCTACTGTGAAGGAATCGACGAAATGTACCGAAAATTTTGTCAGATGCAGCCAACAATATCAAAAGAAAGGGATTCCGATTCTTTTGCATGACAACGCCCGCCCACACGTTTCACAAATCACTATCCATAAATTGAACGAATTGGGGGTTGAAGTTCTACCTCACCCGCCATATTCTCCAGACCTTTCGCCAATCGACTATCACCTTTTCAAACATTTTCAGAACTTCCCTTGCTGGAAAATACTTCATCAATCAGGACCAGGCAAAGCCTTCGTGGATTTCGTGGATTCTCGACCACCCAGTTTTTTCCTTTGATGGGATTTCTCGACTGCTGTCACATTGGCAAAAGTGTGCTGATTCGAATGGTGCTTATTTGGATTAAATCCGATGAGTGTTAAGAAAGTTATGATCGTTCTTAATACTCATCGGATTTAATCCAAATAAGCACCATTCGAATCAGCACACTTTTGCCAATGTGAAGACAGTCGACAAATCCCACCAAAGAAAAACTGGGTGGTCGAGAATCCACGAAATCTACGAAGGCTTTTTTTGGATGGCCCCAATTGATGAAGTATTTTAAGTTCTGAAAATGTTTGAAAAGGTGATAGTCGGTTGGTGAAAGGTCTGGAGAATATGGCGGGTGAGGTAGAACTTCAACCCCCAATTCGTTCAATTTATGGATAGTGATTTGTGAAACGTGTGGGCGGGCGTTGTCATGCAAAAGAATCGGACCCTTTCTGTTGACAAGTGCTGGCTGCAGCTGACGCAATTTTCGGTACATTTCGTCGATTTCTTCACAGTAGGACTCTGTGATGGTTTGGCCTGGTGACAAAAAGTTATAGTGGATCACACCAGCCGATGACTACCACACTGTGACCATAACCTTTTTGTCGTGAGGATTCGGCTTTGGAAATTGCCTCAGGGGTCCGCCGGCATCCAACCACTGTCCGAAACGTCTCCTGTTATCATACATGATCTCCTTTTCATCACACGTGACAATTCGGTCCAAAAGCGGGTCGTGTTGTGCAAAAGCAGTGAAGAAGAAACCTCGAGACCATCCGCAACAGTGGATTTGCCAACGCCTAGCTTTTCTGCAATCTCTCGAACTGTTTGGGATGGGTCAGCCTCCACAAACGCCTTCAAATCCTCGTCAGGTATTGCTTTAGGTCGACCGCTATGAGGTTCATCTTCAAGGCTGAAATCTCCAGAACGAAATTTGTTGAGCCATTGCCGCACAGTGCTTTCTCTAGCACTATTGGGCCCCCACACCTGGTTAATTTGTTGAGCTGTTTCGATTGCGGATTGCCCCAATTTATAGTCGAAGAAAAAAATCGTCCGAAGTGCTCTTTTCACATGCTTGAAAAAATCTTGAAAAAAGGGGGTTTATCAAGCAATGGTGAAACGGCAATTATACCATCAGATAAGAAATTCTCTTCAGGATGTACTACTGAGACGCAAGGGAGAATGAGTTTTTAATCAGCAATGAATGTACAAAAAATAGTAACACAAAACGCTGAGAACTTTCCGGACAACCTAATATTTTTAACAGACAGCGTCCCTTTGTTGTTCGCGTCCAGGGCGATCGTAACATAGCGCGGAATTATTTAGCAGCTTTAAGTTAAATGCATACTATGTGCAGTTGGTGTATGAAAACGAACACTTCTGAAAATGCATGTAGGAGCATATAATATCTGCCCGCCCCTCGCCGCAACAAAATCGAAAAAAAAACCGGTGGGCAGATTTTTCACCGTTGACGAGTTTATGACCGATTTCCCCAGCATCCTGCTGAAGAAGTCACGATTTCCAGCTCAGCGATCGTTCACCAAAAGAATTCTTCACGCTCGTTCCATTTCGTCCGAATACCATTTAATTGCCATCTGGTCTGCTTGGTTTGACGGTAAGAAACTTATTTGGTAGTCGCAGCTGGATCGTTTGTCCAGCTAACCTGCCGACTCATCACTAACAACATATGAATTCCCACCTCAGCTTTTGTTCACAATTTGTAGCCCTTTTGTTCACATTACATGCATGTAGTCATTGTACGCACTGAATGCGAATTAACGGCCAAACCGTGTGAGACTCCTTTTGAGAACTTCTTCAGCTCTTTTGAATCAGTGACAACCGAAGCTGTCGCTACTGCTGATCAGTCTACTCATAGCACGTGCCGGAGTGAATTTCATTTCAAGTAATGTATTTGCACTTGAACACGTTCGTGCAAACCTACTCAAAAGTCCCCGCCGAAGCATCGGTAACTCCGCCTGTTTGCCGTGTTTGTCGTTTCCTGTTTGTTTCTTTGAACGGCTTTTAATGTTCGAAAATGTGGAAGAATGATTGCTAGCTAACGGATTAGGATGTTCGGTCATGTTTGAAGGCAGGTGGCACATTAAATCCCCAATACGCGTAGGATTAATACGCTTAACCAGGGCACATCGTTGTTGGGAGAATCCCCAACAGGGGGGGGGGTCGTATTTGGTCGCCAGGGGGGGTCGTATTTGGGCTGAGAAAAATTTATTTTGATAGTTGATTTTTCTCGCTTCACGGACGTTGTAAAAAGGGGGGGGGAGTCGTACTTGCTCATTGTTGGGAGGGGTTGTTTTAGTCGTTTTTACTTTTTGGCCTTCTGGAAGAGATGGTTGGCACTGGTGTTTCCCATGTGCTATTTACACCCCCCCCCCCGCTCGACAGCTCGATGAGGAGGGACAGAGGGCCGGAGGGGGGGGGGTCGTAGCAACACCAAAAAAAGGGGGGGGTGCATGGACTCGACCAAAATCCCCAACCAATGATGTGCCCTGCGCTTGACTGGAAGGAATACGGTGCTCCTGGGCAGGTGCTGCGTGGCGCCTTTTCCGAAGAAGGTACCCTTGTAAGGCCCTATCAAGCTGCAACATACCGACCCGGACGCCCACCGCGCCCGCCCGCCCACAAATGGACGACCGTACCTGATGCTCGTATTGCTTCATTTGCGAAGTAAAATATGAAGCGAATGAGTTGATATGAAGCGGCCGCGGTGCTGTATGGATTTGTTGGTGCATACATGCAGCCGTATCTACCGCAGCAGTTTGTTGCAGCGGGAAACTCGCAGTCGTATAGGACAAAGGCTTTTTGCAGGTTTTTGATCATTCCACTTCGCTTTTTAGTCATTTTGTCACTACATAGCACCCCTGCTACCAGTTTAGACCCAGCACCAAATTATAGTGTCTAACGCCTTTGAGTGGAAGGACCTTTAGTATGAAAGATACAATTTCCTCAAGCCCAAGAAGAAAATTCGCATTTTGTGCAGTGTTTCAGCTACCCTGAAGTCATAATCAGTCCTTCTCACCATCGTCTGTCTTTCCTACCTTAATGTGCTTCTTTCCGTATTATTATCTTGGAAGGTCTCAGAAGAAACAAATTTTTTTCAACATTCCATAGCTCACAGAAGTTTTCAGGCCCTCACAACACTGTCCGGCATAATACCAGGAGTTCATGAAACACTCCCAAGCTCTCCCCAGAGCGGACTTGCGTCAATACTAGGCTTACCGGGGGGGGGGGGGGCGAGTATTTTCGTCGCCCTGTTCGCGGCGGTGGTACGGCTCTTTAACAAAACGGTGCATGCTACGACTACGACATGACTGTTTGCCTTCCTTTGCAGCTAATACCGCCTCGTCTAATTCGATGAGAACCAGCTTCAACTCAGCATGATGTTCATCGCGCTCTATTTGACGGATTTCATGCGCTCGTAGCCATTTGACGATGGTGCGACCACAAAAAAAGTGGTCCGTTGCAGAGAAGTGGGCAATCTTCTTCCGACTGGCTATTCATTTGCTATTTGTCACTTGATTGGGATATGGTATGTGGTCAACTAACAGTTACTAGATGGAGGATGCTTCCATCTATTAAGGCAGAACATTACAGCGCAATTTTTTTCTGCTCCTTTTGACCGCACTTATAAAGAGAAAGTTTCCTGGAATGACCTCACTTGCAGATCGTGACCATATTTAGATATATGGAGCTAACACGCCGATTAGGTCATGAGCTGCAGCAAGGAGTTCGACATTTCTCACGTGGAACGCTGGGTTCCGCAATTTGATAGTATCCAGTGGCTATCGATTCATCTGTTGTGAGAAGTAACTCGTCCTTGTAGTGTTTCTCGCTTCCTCACTTAGGCAGCAAATCCAGATGTTGTTGAACCGAAATTTCGATCAGATAACAGCCTGCGATGGCGGCTGCGGAGACACTGTCCACGCTGCTGACCTTGTTGTGGTTAAAGGTTCGCGACTGGCTCTAGTGGTAAGCGCAACCCGCCGAACAAACCCATATTTGAGAACTCAGGGATTTTACTCCCATAGTGCTTACTCTCACCCTGTGATGTGCTGACTGCATCCAGGCCGACCACTAACCATGCAGCTGTCCTACCCTAACACAGATTTGCGGTATGGAACGACGGTCAGCATTGTAGCATTGTCCAGTACCACGTTTTCGTGTCTGTTCTCAATCGTTTCGATCATTAATCCTGTTCACAGATTAGATTCAGTCTTTGAGGGATTCTGCCACCGCTATGGCAACACCATTCCGTTTGTTGTACTCTCCACAGTAGAGGAATTGACCCCTTGTCCATTTCCGCGGGCCTCAGCTCCGTACCACTGCTTTTCCCGAAGTCATAGCACTTGAATATTCGTGCGTCTCATGAGGTAACGGTCTCTCGCGACATTCCGGTAAACGGGTACACGATCAGAAATCCAAACTAGCTGCTTTGGTCGAGGTCGCTTCACCTCTTGGTAGCCCTCACATACTGACCACAGAACACAGGCGAGGGTTCTGTGGTGACGTCCTGGCAGTAGCACTCAACTTTTGCAAATTCTGATCATTTCGGTTGTAACGGGTCTCTCAATCATCCGGCAGCAGTGGTATGACCATTGTCAGGCTCAGGTTAACAGGCAGGCATTGTTGCAATTTCTAAAAGACATGGCTTGTGCCTCACCATATGTAGAAGTCGTGGCTGTTCAGAGTGTAACCATGAGCCCACTTTTGGCCACTCCGTTATCCGTGCCGGAAGATGCACTGGATCAGAACAAGTGTCAACGTACAGGAATAGCCGACCCTACAATTGCGCGGTACAAAGCCAGAGAGTAGAAGAAGGGACCGTTTTACGAATATCTCCCCAGCTAGCGAACGGAATCTGCTTCAAAAAAGCTCAGGACAACAGGAATGGAGCCTCTCATTTGCCTTTCACATCCGCGGCAACGAGACGCAGTAAGTGTGGCTGTGTCCACATTTTAACATGACTTAGAATGGGTTATTCGTGCAAGGAAGTGACAGTCGTCCCCAAAATGAAACATACATATCTCAGTGAAACCACTGCAGGCGCAAAATTTGAATGAAGTTTAGTTGATATCGTCGAAGCCAGTGGGGGTGGTATTACCAGGGGCAATACAGGACCGCCTCCGGCTGCCTTTGCTACCAGCGGTAATCGATCAGTGATCAGCTGAGGAAGAAAAGAACCAGTGATGGAAACGGCGCTAGTGGGATCATTCCATGATTCTCGACAGCACCCTGACTGAATATCAGTTGTACGTAGTACGCTTACAGCATATCAGGAATTTTGAGTACATATCATTAGATCATTTCATGACCATCACTTTTGCTCTTTCATCTGAACTGAGCACATTTAGATGAGGAAAAATGGAAGTAAATACTAAGAGATAGCATATTATTTTTTTTTTATTCCTCTTCCTCTTTAATTCCTTCAATGTTATCTAACCATATATTACGGTGCGTGACGTGCTGTAATGGGTGTGATAAAGCCACGCTTCTTTCTTGTGTGTGTTGAACGATTGCCGGAAACCGGCTCATCATCCCATATACATCAGCAACAGTAAGGACGACTTTTCGTCGACGCGTTCTCACAACGTCACTACGAGGTGCAGCGATTTCATGGAATGTCCCCTAATTGATCGCATTGGTTCCATTAGAAAAGTACTATGGGGCGCTATGAAGGTGGCAAGTGTCACCTCGTTACAACAGTAATCGGAAAAATCTTTGAGAATACGAAGCAGTTGGAGATATGTAGAATCCGAAAGTTCCCTCAGACGAAGAAAAAACGATTGGAGGGTAGCGCTGTTGGCAGTGATCATTCCTTATGCGGTACGTGCCATGCATTCCACTACTATACAGAATCGTTGTGACGGGCAGATGTACAAGTCAGTGTTTCTGTCCTCTCCCAAACGAGTCTGGCACTTACCGTTCTCATAGGAGCCTAAGGCTTAGTCAACTAGGGTCAGAGAATTTGACTCTACACAAGGCTCGCATGGTAAGCGGGGCCATTTGCCGTTGCTCAACGGCCGCCCCGACGTGATTCTTCGTGGACTCCTGCCCTTAGTCAACTTCTCATTTTTTTTTATTTCAGTCCTTCCACTACCAAGTGCCGAGTCCCTCTGGAAGCTGTGTTCACAAAATTCGCTCCTTCTTTTGTAAAGTCGTTTTACAGAAGTCTGGAAAATATAGGAAAAGAACTTTCTTGAGAACTCTTAGGGAAACAACGCTTGTTGATAAGAAAAGTCATACTGTTCCGTAATATTCCGTGCTCAGTGGGGCTGCTCGGTTTAGTAGCGTTTCCGAGCCATCAACCTTTTCAGGCCACTAATCGAATTCCAGCTGCTGCTACGTTTTTTGTTTTGAAAACAAAGATTGCTTTATACTCATGGTGAAACTTTTTGATACTATTCGTTTCGAGGTGATTGTTATATCAAATTGATATGAGTATAGTGCTGTACTATAGCGCACCACCAAAATCAACCACACAAAGCGCACGAATTCTTTACCTCAAACTTGGGTAATTAAACAAGCATTGTAAAAACAGTATACCCTTAATCAGCCGGATACAGTATCAAATGTAAAGCAATGTAAAGCACCAATCGCAAGATATGAGATGAGAAAATGAAAAGGCACAATGATGTCAAGGCATGGAATGAGCAAGATCAGCAGTGCGCGTTCCTTTATTCAGGCCCCGCCATCTGGACAGCTTTTTGTCCCCCCCCCTAGAGGAATTCACACGTGACCCGGGCGCGCTTGATTTTCTACAAAGGAATGCGCACAAGACCACAAGGATACTGTGTATGTAACTTCAAAGTAAAATCGCGTGAAGTCGCGATAGATGTAGTGGCAAACGGGACGCTTAAAACGCCGTGGACCGGTCATGTCCCGGGTGGCCAGCCACGCCTTCTACCCTGGTGCGGCAAATTGGTACCAGGTTCACCCAAGAGAGCACTGATTCGTATACCGAATCGTCAATGCGAGTCATTCTGTAGACCATAACGCATTCAATAAGCTACTACGATTCTGTATGGAAGTAGAATGTGCCGTGCCCGAACAGCCAGTGATCTGCGGCGGAGACTTCATTCTTTATATTGTTCTATTGGTTTTTCCAGTTGTAATCTCTTAACTAGCTGTTCTACGGCATGGTAAGGCACATTTGGTGGTTGTGGCTAATTTGGTGCTTAAGCTGAAAACATCCATCCGTCCAAACCCTTAAGCCGAGCTGATCTCGTCGTCGAAAGCTGGCGACTAACAGGGAGGTCGTTCAGGGCGTGGTGCGCTTTTCGAAAACGGTTTTTTGCATATTGTAGGGGCTCATGCAAGGACCTGAAAAGTGTGCTTCATTTTCGCTGCGCGCTTCCAGGAAAGGTAAAAAACGAGTGAAAAGAAATCTTTGGAATCTGCTTCGTTCTGGGCCTCTATACGGCGTAGGTCACTTGCAACTTTGACCAGTTGCTGAGTGGGGGGTCCTTATAAAGGGGCTATTTGAATCGAAGCGAAAAATCGCCGCAAGTGAGCTTCCAACTTGGGTCATGTGCTCAAGGGTGAACGGCTTCTTGCTGGTTTCATCAACGATAAGAGCGCTAGCAGAGTCGAGCATCGGATGGCCTAGCGGATAGAGTGGAGGTTTCGCAATCGGACAGTGAGGGTGGGGTTGATGGTTCGGTGCGTCGTGGCTTTTTGCATTTTTTAGATTTCGCTGTTCTCGCTTCCATTTGTGTCTGCGCATGAATATAACTCGGATATTTGCCATTTATGGGCGTGTACCTCATGAGTCAGTGCTATTCAACTATTTCGATTTCTCACGCACCATTGAACAAGATTGTTGCTGGACGTTGATCCTCATAGGCTATACAGTGGATCTGATTGCGAATTTAGTAACTTCTGGTGTGGTGTCAATTATAGACAATTTGGGGCCACATCTTCTTTCCACTGAATTCGTTATGTACCAATATAGGGAACGTTCAGCGCTATTCTGTCGCCAAATTGCGTGGACGCCAAGAATAGGTGTTATATTTGTGATCAGGGCCACTGATTACCACTAAAAACGAATTTTCGGTCAAAACAATTGTTTTGACCTTCTTGGGTTTGCTTATTGGGTTGTCCGGGGTCCGTAGCGTCAACGATACGTCATCGCTGTTACGAAGATGTGAGACTCCGCTCACACTGCCGACCAAATGGTCGGTCACCTACAACCCGAAAAAGTCAAAAAAAATTTTTCGCTCAAAACTTGCTCCTAGGGGTAATCGACAGTCCTGATCACGATTCTAGACTTTATTTTCGGTTCCAGTGCCATCTGGCACCGGCATAGCGCCGAAGAGCTGAGTCTGTGCATACTAACGAATTCGAACGAAAAAGCAGTTTTGCTCCATAAAAGTAGGATTGTTCAGTTTATCGTGAATGTTTTTGTTAGGACCAATTATTTAGACAAACATGGATCCAAAAAATGAAAAATTGTAGAAAAGCAAAATTTTGTCCTCGGTGGGATCCGAACCATCGACCTATTTTTTACGTTTTTTTTATTCGTAGAAGCGCGCAGCGAAAATGAACCTCAGTTTTCTGGTCCTCGTATGTGCCCCTACAATATGCACAAGACCATTTTGAAAAAGCTCACCACGCCCTGAACGACCTCCCTTGTAAGATCTAAAGAAGACATTTTTATTCGCGGTTGGCTGATAAATAGAATGATTCATTGAAATCATTCAATCAACCATTACTCCTATCATTTCGCTCTCATGAAGGTCGTGATGTGGAAATAAAATGAAAAATCTAATATTTCCAGTTCTCCGAGGACGTACTTTATCTACGGGAGCCGTTCAGTTAAAAAGCAGGAATTCGTTCAACCACTCTTCAGATGTATGATCAGGGTACCAGTTCATAACCCGTTCTAAGCTTTGGTCACACGCGTCACTATGAAAAGGAACTTTGGCACAGTATTGGTTCATTTGCTCATGTTAGTTTTTTTTGTGAAGCTAGGAACCGGTAATCAGGCCCACAGACCATGATTCAGAGATCAAGTACTGGATCGATCGCTCCAACTCTAGTGAAGTCTCTCATTCCAACAGAGTAGGTAGCAGGGGTGTCAGGGGTACTGAGAACTGACTTGCATTAGTTCGTTCTTTGTAGCATACCCTTCCAAATGCCACTATTAATCGGTGGAACTGGATGCGTAGTGCATCCGATGTGGTAAGAGTGTTAGAGTCTTTTTTTATTTCTGATTTCTCACATCCACAAACTTAGTGCCTCTCAACCATGCTTACAATGGGCGGTACCTCAACTAGTTTATCTGGACTAGATATTTCTGTGTGACGTGAGAACGGAGCGAGACCTTTAGTCATAAATTTTTTTGTTTTCTTCTATTGATGTGGGCAACTACTATGCTGACTAACACTTTTGGTCTATTTTCTAGCGGAAACCTCGTGGCTTCTTACTACTCTTTTTCACCACCGTGAGCTGTTCCTCGGCACCCGATCAACTCTGAAAGGGTCCTGGAATATATCTTGCCCGTTGTGGTAATCATGTCGAGAAGCAGTGTACGCCCCGACATGCCTCAGTGCGTTGAAGTGGAAGTTGGAGAATAAATTTGTTACTGGAAAGATAATAAGGGCTGAGATGTTACAGGTGTTCCAGAAATCTGAGAATGCAAGTGAGCAGCTTCCTCCCCTGAGAGTCCCCCGTATTTTCCAGATCCCTAAATACTGACAGAGTCAATAAGCGTTTAGTCACAGAACTAGCTTAAAGACAGCTCTCGCGATAAAAGTGTCATGGATAGTTGCTTTTCAATTACGAAACAGTAGCTGATAAGTAATTCTCCAAAGAAGAGAAAAAGCAAGAAGAGTTCTCAAGAACACCATAAACAAGATCGCTCCCTGTCAGTCACACAGCCCTGCGGTCATTGTGCAACCCCTGGCTCACAAATCCCTTTATCACATCTCCCAGTAATGGATATCATCCAATGCAAAAAAAAGAATACGGAAAACAACAAAAACACGGAAGAAAAACTCTTGAAAAGGAAAATAAACTTTTAAAAACTCGCCGTCCGAATTTAAGGGTTACAGTAGCTTAATATGGTGCTGTCCCGGAGCCTCATTGTAATCTGAACGTGAAACACGTGAAAGAGGCGCC
>MU952423.1:0-18779 GCA_036418165.1 Cooperia oncophora | reverse complement strand
TGATCACGATTCTAGACTTTATTTTCGGTTCCAGTGCCATCTGGCACCGGCATAGCGCCGAAGAGCTGAGTCTGTGCATACTAACGAATTCGAACGAAAAAGCAGTTTTGCTCCATAAAAGTAGGATTGTTCAGTTTATCGTGAATGTTTTTGTTAGGACCAATTATTTAGACAAACATGGATCCAAAAAATGAAAAATTGTAGAAAAGCAAAATTTTGTCCTCGGTGGGATCCGAACCATCGACCTATTTTTTACGTTTTTTTTTATTCGTAGAAGCGCGCAGCGAAAATGAACCTCAGTTTTCTGGTCCTCGTATGTGCCCCTACAATATGCACAAGACCATTTTGAAAAAGCTCACCACGCCCTGAACGACCTCCCTTGTAAGGTGAGAGAATTTGACTCTACACAAGGCTCGCATGGTAAGCGGGGCCATTTGCCGTTGCTCGACGGCCGCCCCGACGTGATTCTTCGTGGACTTGCCCTTACTCAACTTCTCATTTTTTATTTCAGTCCTTCTACTACCAAGTGCCGAGTCCCTCTGGAAGCTGTGTTCACAGAAATTCGCTCCTTCTTTTGTAAAGTCGTTTTACAGAAGTCTGGAAAATATAGGAAAAGAACTTTCTTGAGAACTCTTAGGGAAACAACGCTTGTTGATAAGAAAAGTCATACTGTTCCGTAATATTCCGTGCTCAGTGGGGCTGCTCGGTTTAGTAGCGTTTCCGAGCCATCAACCTTTTCAGGCCACTAATCGAATTCCAGCTGCTGCTACGTTTTTTGTTTTGAAAACAAAGGTTGCCTTGTACTCATGGTGAAACTTTTTGATACTATTCGTTTCGAAGTGATGTAGTGGCAAACGGGACGCTTAAAACGCGCGTGGACCGGTCATGTCCCGGGTGGCCAGCCACGCCTTCTACCCTGGTGCGGCAAATTGGTACCAGGTTCACCCAAGAGGAGCACTGATTTGTACACCGAATGGCCAATGCGAGTCATTCTGTAGACCATAACGCATTCAATAAGCTACTACGATTCTGTATGGAAGTAGAATGTGTGCCGTGCCCGAACAGCCAGTGATCTGCGGCGGAGACTTCATTCTTTATATTGTTCTATCGGTTTTTCCAATTGTAATCTCTTAACTAGCTGTTCTATGGTAAGGCACATTTGGTGGTTGTGGCCAATTTGGTGCTTAACACATTGGCGACAAGGCGCCTTTTCGCGTGTCTGCCGCGTGGGACGAAGCAATTTTTCCCTATTTTTGAGGAATGCGCATGAATGCTAGGGCGTTTACACACCAAAACACTTGCAGAAGGACTAGTATTCAATGCAGAAGCTAGTAAATTTTTGCTGTTTTTTTACTTTCAATTTAAACCCTTAATTTTCGTGGAATACTCCCGCCCCATACACGCGGAGCGTGGGAAAGAGGTCGCAAAAAAGGAATTTTTTGGCGCCAGAGGTGTAAATTGGATTCGATCCAGATCTGCTATTGTAGAAAGTTACCTTATCACGTTAGCTATCTGCATGTGGAGCTTCAGTTCTATTTATCCAAAAATTACCTTTTTTTCCTAAGGAAATCACTTTCCTTTGTATCCTCCGTAAAATACTCCCAATGATACAACTGCTAGTTTTACAGCTACTGTATATTCTACAATGCCTTCCTGTACAATATGTAGCTGTTGAAAATTTGAAACGTTTTTAAATTGGTTTTTTACCCATGCCGCATCCCAGCAGTGGGACGCAATGTCCCACGGCGGCAAAAAAGGTGCGTCCCAGCAGTGGGACGCAATGTCACCAACGTGTTGAGCTGGAAACATCCATCCGTCCAAACCCTTAACCCGAGCTGATCTCGTCGTCGACACCGTTTGCTGGCGACTAACAAGGGAGGTCGTTCACGGCGCGTGGTAGACTTATCGAAAACCGGTTTTTTGTACATTGTAGGGGCCCATGCAAGGACCTGAAAAGTGTGCTTCATTTTCGCTGCGCGCTTAAAACGAGTGAAGCGAAATCTTTGGAATCTGCTTCGTTCTGGGCCTCTGTACGGCGTAGGTCACTTGCAACTAGGTGAGGGTCCTCATAAAGAGGGTATTTGAATTGAGGCGAAAAATCGCCGCAAGTGAGCTTCCAACTTGGGTCACGTGCGTAAGGGTGAACGGCTTCTTGCAATGGTTTCATCAACGATAAGAGCGCTAGCAGAGCCGAGCATCGGATGGCCTAGCGGATAGAGTGGAGGTTTCGCAATCGGACAGTGAGGGTGGGGTTGATGGTTCGGCTCCCCTTGCGTCGTGGCTTTTTGCATTTTTTAGATTTCGCTGTTCTCGCTTCCATTTGTGTCTGCGCATGATATATGACTCGATATTTTGCATTGATGACCGCCTGTACCTCATGAGTCAGTCTAATGTCAAACTATAATAAATTCTCACAGCACGCATTGAACAGAGATTGTTGCTGGACGTTGATCGTCATAGGCTATACAATGGATCAGATTGCGAATTTAGTAACTTCTGGTATTATAGACAATTTGGGGCCACATCTTCTTTCCACTGAATTCGTTATGTACACCAATATAGGGAACGTTAAGCGCTATTCTGTCGCAAATTGCGTGGACGCCAAGAAATAGAATGTGTAATACTTTGTTGATCAGAGCCACTGATTCAACCGCTACAAAACGAATTTTCGGTCAAAACAATTGTTCTGACCTTCTTGGGTTTGCTTATTAGGTTGTCCGGGGTCCGTAGCGTCAACGATACGTCATCGCTGACGAAGATGTGAGACTTCGCTCATACTGCCGACCAAATGGTCGGCCACCTACAACCCGAAAAAGTCAAAAAAAATTTTTCGCTCAAAACTTGCTCCTAGGGGTAATCGACAGTCCTGATCACGATTCTAGACTTTATTTTCGGTTCCAGTGCCATCTGGCACCGGCATAGCGCCGAAGAGCTGAGTCTGTGCATACTAACGAATTCGAACGAAAAAGCAGTTTTGCTCCATAAAAGTAGGATTGTTCAGTTTATCGTGAATGTTTTTGTTAGGACCAATTATTTAGACAAACATGGATCCAAAAAACTTTTTTTTAAACGTTTTTTTTTTATTCGTAGAAGCGCGCAGCGAAAATGAACCTCAGTTTTCTGGTCCTCGTATGTGCCCCTACAATATGCACAAGACCATTTTGAAAAAGCTCACCACGCCCTGAACGACCTCCCTTGTAAGATCTAAAGAAGACATTTTTATTCGCGGTCGGCTGATGAAGAGAATGATTCATGAAATCACTCAATAAACCATTACTTCTATCATTCGTCTCGATGAGTTTCGTGTGATGTGGAAATAAAATGAAAAAAATCTAATATTTCCAGTTCTCTGAGGACGTATTTTATCTACGGGAGCCGTTCAGTTAAAAAGCAGGAATTCGTTCAATCCACTCTTCAGGTGTATAATCAGGGTACCAGTTCATAACCCGTTTTAAGCTTTGGTCACACGCGTCACTATGAAAAGGAACTTTGGCACAGTATTGGTTCATTTGCTCAAGTTACTTTTTTGAGTGAAGCTAGGAACCGGTAATCAGGCCCCCATACCATGATTTAGAGATCAAGTACTGGATCGATCGCTCCAACTCTAGTGAAGTCTCTCATTCCAACAGAGTAGGTAGCAGGGGTGTCAGGGGTACTGAGAACTGACTTGCATTAGTTCGTTCTTTGTAGCATACCCTTCCAAATGCCACTATTAATCGGTGGAACTGGATGCGTAGTGCATCCGATGTGGTAAGAGTGTTAGAGTCTTTTTTTATTTCTGATTTCTCACATCCACAAACTTAGTGCCTCTCAACCATGCTTACAATGGGCGGTACCTCAACTAGTTTATCTGGACTAGATATTTCTGTGTGACGTGAGAACGGAGCGAGACCTTTAGTCATAATTTTTTTGTTTTCTTCTATTGATGTGGGCAACTACTATGCTGACTAACACTTTTGGTCTATTTTCTAGCGGAAACCTCGTGGCTTCTTACTACTCTTTTTCACCACCGTGAGCTGTTCCTCGGCACCCGATCAACTCTGAAAGGGTCCTGGAATATATCTTGCCCGTTGTGGTAATCATGTCGAGAAGCAGTGTACGCCCCGACATGCCTCAGTGCGTTGAAGTGGAAGTTGGAGAATAAATTTGTTACTGGAAAGATAATAAGGGCTGAGATGTTACAGGTGTTCCAGAAATCTGAGAATGCAAGTGAGCAGCTTCCTCCCCTGAGAGTCCCCCGTATTTTCCAGATCCCTAAATACTGACAGAGTCAATAAGCGTTTAGTCACAGAACTAGCTTAAAGACAGCTCTCCGCGATAAAAGTGTCATGGATAGTTGCTTTTCAATTACGAAACAGTAGCTGATAAGTAATTCTCCAAAGAAGAGAAAAAGCAAGAAGAGTTCTCAAGAACACCATAAACAAGATCGCTCCCTGTCAGTCACACCTCCTGCGGTCATTGTGCAACCCCTGGCTCACAAATCCCTTTATCACATCTCCCAGTAATGGATATCATCCAATGCAAAAAAAGATACGGAAAACAACAAAAACACGGAAGAAAAACTCTTGAAAAGGAAAATAAACTTTTAAAAACTCGGCGTCCGAATTAAGGGTTACGGTAGCGTGCATCTTTTAGTGTGTTTAGTGCGTCGAGCTTTTGCACCACGAAAATTGGGTCGCTCGTGATTTTTACGCGTTTTACCTTGCGAGATGGGATGAAGTTGACTGTATGTGCTGCTAATGAATAAAATGTAATGAAGGAAAGCAGAATATAGGCACAAGCATGGTAGCGAAAAGGGCATGAACGCCAATTAATGCCCGCCGCCCCAACAAAGAACAACTGAGCGGCCCTCCGTCGGAGGGCATCTAGCAAGTGAGGCGGTCCAACTGGGCGGGCGTTAGAACTAGAACTTTCAGCGGCTGTAGCTTGCTCCTCGCTCGCTGTGGAGTCGCGAGAGTGGGACAGTTTCTAGCTTGGGGGCTGTACTACTTGCACAAGGAAGGATGACCATGTACTACTTGAGCGCGGGGGCTGTCTTTGACTATCACCATAATGATCACGCGCGCTGATTGTTTGCTTACTTTGTACCATGTCGCGCGCAACTTGTTAAGATCAACCAACGCATTAATCGTTAATTAGTAGCTGTATGTATGCAGAATAGCAGGAAGATTCTCTGTCGCTATCGCTCTGTCGCGCAATTGACTTGCGGACTCGTTCTTCCAGCTTGGGCGTTGCCGTCAGCCGTTAGGGCTGGGCCGCCACCGTTGCGTGCTTTGGGCATCACTGCTATCCGTTTCTTTGTCTCTTCCAAGTCTTTTTTTTTCTTGTGAAATCATCTCGGTAGCAGTGTCAGTGCAATATCTCGGCGTGAATGACGATTAGCACTGATGAGAGCCTTTACCGTATGGTTCGCTTGGTTAGTAATAGCCTTGCTTGGCGAGTATAAAGACATTGATCTGCATATCGGCTGGATATCGCAAGCTATTGTGCGGACCAAATCATATTTAAAATGCCGCTGCCATAGGATAGAATGTACAACAGAATACAATACAATACAAAAAGGGATTAATTGTTGCCAAATGCTTTACTTTTTTACCTTCAAACTATCATTTGGTGCAACCTTTGAATGAAGACCAGGCCGATGTTAGGACAGCCACTGCGAGTCCTCTGCAACCATGCAAAACCATGTGGTGAAAAGGATTAGGTTCTGAAAATTTACACTGAAGTGCTCTTCTGCTTTTCTCTTGCACCGGAATGTAGATAAGGGATTGGACCTTTTTGCAAAAAAAACAGAGAAATCAGAAAAACTTCTACTACTGTGATCAAGTGCTCACTAGATTCTTGATTTGATTGCTATTAACATATTTTTAATTTTAGTATGTTCAATTTACTTTATGTGTTTTTATGTCTTTCGATGCTTTGCGACGAATTTTGGAGTTTCGCTCTGCTGTTTAAATATCGCGAAAATTCCGCAGCTACAATGGCTCTGACTTCTAGATTAACCCTTTGGCAAAGGATTTGAACAACTGAAAGCCAGATGAATTTTCGGAGAGAATGTCCACGATTTCATTTCACATTCGTAACCTTATTTTATGAACAGTTGTGATGAAATCCAATGCAGTAGAATACATAGTGCTGGATTCCAGGAAATGTTTATGATATTAACGTTCCATAATACGCGAAACACTAAGTGCCTTCACGGTGGCGGAGGCAGTGTAGTCCGAGGGCCAACCCGCAGATCGGCTCCCGCCCAGGCCGAATCTAGCCTTCTAAACTCCATGAATGGCAAGTTTGATAGCAGATTCATCTAATGGGAGAGAAACACAAATTCGTACTACCACTTCCCCCACTTTTCTTCGCCTAGTTGTTGTGAAGACCACATATCACCCTATATATACCAGTCGGCTCGCCGGCTGACGCCGGCGCGCTCCTTCTGATACGGCCCGGCTGCGCCGGGCGGGCGCGGCTTCGCCGCGCGTACCTTCTTTCACATATTTCTAGACTCAACTGATATCAGGCTTTTGTTCTGTACTCATGGTTAAAGCTTCTCGACAAATACATCATCCCTGCTATTTTGACTATTACTGAGTATGGAGTGGTACTAAAGTGCGTCGATTATGGGCACAGGCGAGAGAATAGCTGGGGAAGGAATGTGAGACACACTCAACTCTTGCTATATGTCCAAGAGTTGAATTCCTGCACATCTCTGCTTACATGTTGACGGTGTCTGGACCGCTCTGAAACCGTTTTGCAGATTTTTTTGTCTGGCTCCGCCCACCTCGGGCTGGCCCCGTCCACAACATTTATGCCCCACATTTCTCAATGGGCGACCCTGTGCTGACCTTAATCCACTTTTTTTCCGGTGTCTGCAGTGCTCTGGAACCGTTGTACAGATTTTTTTCTCTGGCTCAGCCTACCTCAGGGAAGGCGCCGCCCACAATGTTTGTGCCCCAAAAATCCTCACCGGCGACCCTCTGCTGACCTTAATCCACTTTTTTCCGGTGTCTGGAGTGCTCTGAAACTATTTTGCAGATCTTTTGTCTGACTCCGCCCACCTCGGAGCAGGCCCCGCCCACAATGTTTGTGCCCCACATTTTTCAATCGGTCTAGCCCTCGCTGACCTCGATCCTATTCTTTCCGGTTTCTGGAGTGTTCTATGAACTGAGCTACAAACTTGAAAATGAGTATCCTGCGATTAAGGGCAAGCTCCGCCCACTGTGGGCGGGTCTCAACACACTTTGAGCGTGCCCAACACTCGCCAGATATTTACATTCTGCACTGAGCTTTTTGCTTCTAAACACTCTTGCGACCGGGTTACTGAGATTTGTGAGAAGCGGCGCCCACCTCGGGTACGCCCCGCCCATTTTGGATGCGTCTCTCACAGTTAGTCTGGCAACTCCTTGCTAACCTCATTCCACTTTTCCCCCATCTTTGAGCTGCTCCGGAAGCGAATTATGAACATTTCTGTGCGGAACCCCAAACTTTCGGCGAGTGCCCCGCCCACTGTGGGCGGGGCTTCCCATAGGTCAAGTGTTTTTTTCCCATGCCCTACCCATCCCCACCTTGACCCGACCTCTCCAAGTCGTTCTTCAGGTCGAACCGAATTTCCGGACAGACAAACAAACTTACAAACTTACAAACTTACAAACAAACAAACAAAAGCGAATTATTATATATATATAATATATTATATATATATATATATATATATATATATATATATATATATATATATATATATATATATATATATATATATATATATATATATATATATATATATATATATATATATATATATATATATATATATATATATATATATATATATATATACAATATATAATATATATATATACAGGGGGGGCAAAAAAAAGTCATTTCGGCCGAGCCACATATCAACGAAGTTTTCGCAGCCCAGACAGGGGAAGTGGATATGAGTACCAGAGTGGAAGATACCCAAGATCTTCCTCTATAAGCTGGAGCACGCTGCCGCCAATCGCCTTCATGTACGCCAAAATATGAAGTCATCTCCAGTCGCGGCCTGACTGGAGAACACCTTGGAATTCACGTCGCCTCCAAACAGCTGCGAAACTTCTTGAATGAAGTCATCCACAGATAGCTACCTGGAGGTCAGTACTCTTGATCTGCAAGACCTCCCACATCGAGCAGCTACGGCAACGTCGCTACGGTCTAGGACATCATCTTCACCGTATTCGCCGAGGCGCGAGTTGATGGTATGGACCGGTACCTGGAAAGGGGAAGACCGATATTTTCTTTGTAGACCCCGACTGAAGAGCGCTGGCGGTTACATCAAGTAACTCGAGAAGAATATCCTCCCTACATGTGGTCGCCCGTACCTTCTTGGAGACCTTGTGCTGCTACAGGTTTGGGTGCCACCACATGGAATCAAAGGGTTTTGGAAAAACTTTCGCCTACTTGGAATGGAAGAACGTTGAGTACCTGGAAAAGATGGAGTATTTAAGGGGGTCCTGAACTAAACCCCCTCAATTACTCGGTTCGGGCGGAGCTCAACAGGGTGGTCTACAGTGGCGGAGAAATCAACGATCTCGCTCAACTCCGGTACCCACTCACTTTCGCGCGGCCGAATCTCTCGATGGCGCTCCTCCAGAAGGCTGTGGCGGAGTATCATTATAGTATTTAATGTGCTCTTTAATATGGTAGTAAAATGTCCGATAAAAATTTAATAAAGTGTAACTTATAGCGCCTTGAAAGTCATGGAGGCAAAATGACTTTTTTTTGGCCCCCCCTGTATATATAATATTATATATATATATATATATATATATATATATATATATATATATATATATATATATATATATATATATATATATATATATATATATATATATATATATATACTACTTACAGCGTCGGTCTGTTTGCTTGTTTGTAAGTTTGTAGGTTTGTTTGTTTGTCTGCCCAGAAATTTGGTTCGATCTGAAGAAGGTCGGGTCAAGGTGGGGATGGGTAGGGCATGGGACAAGAAATAAAAGCACACTTGACCTATGCGAAGCCCCGCCCACAATGGGCGCAAGGAGTTGCCAGAGTAACTGTGGGAGACACATCCAAAATGGGCGGAGGCGTACTTAAGGTGGGCGGCGCTTCTCACAAAACTCAGTAACCCGGTTCGCAAGAGTGTTTAGAAGTCGCAAAAATTCATGCAGAATGTAAATATCTGGCGAGTGTTGGGCACGCTCAAAGTGTGTTGAGACCCGCCCACAGTGGGCGGAGCTTGCCCTTAATCGCATACTCAATTTTAAAAGTTTGTAGCTCAGTTCCAGAACACTCCAGAAACCGAAAAAAGAGGATCAAGGTCAGCGAGGGCTGGGCCGATTGAGGATTGTGGGGCACAAACATTGTGGGCGGGGCCTGCTCCGAGGTGGGCGGAGTCAGACGAAAAATCTGTAAAATAGTTTCAGAGCACTCCAGACACCGGAACAAATTGAGTTGGTCGCCCATTGAGAAATGTGGGGCATAAATGTTGTGGACGGGGCCAGCCCGAGATGGGCGGAGCCGGAAAAAAATGGTTTTAGAGCGGTCCAGACACCGTCAACATGTAAGCAGAGATGTGCAGGACCTCAACTGTTGGATATATGGCAAGAGTTGAGTGTGTCTGTGGTGTGTTGTAACCCGCTCCGAAAGGGCGGAGCCCACAACGTACACTCATCATCCGGGCAGTTGATTAGGGCGGTCTTTAAAGGGCCGCAGACCAGCGACCGCGTGCGTAGGAACTGTTTGCGGCTATGAGCTATTTCCGGCCTGTTTTAGTCATTTTCTCCCTATTTTTCACTGTCTTTGGCTATATTTCAACCAGTCGCCTCGCCGGCTGACGCCGGCGCGGCTCCTTCTGATACGGCCCGGCTGCGCCGGGCGGGCGCGGCTTCGCCGCGCGTACCTTTCCTCGTAGAAAAAATGTGGAAAAGAAGAAATGCGGGGTCTGCGAAAATGCGGTACGTATCGATTGGTAGACGCAGATATGCGGAGTTCGCAGTAATGCGGAATCTACAGAAATGACGAAAAGGATTAAATGAGCCGTGGTCAGACTTCGCGAGAGCAGCGCTCCGGTCGCGCCTTCGACGCGATCAATGCAGTAAAAGCATACTCATCAAACGCGCGACCGAAGCGTTACCGTCGGGAAGCCTGAGCGCTGCCATACACAACGATTCTTCGCAATTTGCCATTTTCGCATGGCAGGAACGAAGAAATGCGGAATCTGCCGAAATAGTGAAAAGAAATGCGAAAATGCTGAGTTGGCAGAAAAGGCAAAGGTCATTAGATAATGCATTGGGAAAAACGCATATGTGGGAATCTACAGTAATGCGGAGTCTGCAGAAACGACGAAAAGGATTAGATGAGCCGTGGTCAGACTTCGCGAGAGCAACGCTCGGTTGCGGGTTCAGGCACGATTAATGCATTAGAAATTAGTATGTGCATGGATCGCATCAAATGCGCTGCCATACTCATCGATTTTTCGCAGCCCAAACGGTGAAAAGAATTGCGGAATTGGCAGGAAGGGCAGAGGTGATTAGATACGTATGGATTGGGAGAAACGCAGATATGCGGAGTTTGCAGTAATGCGGAGTCTGTAGAAATGACGAAGAGGATGAGATGGGCAGCGTTCACACTCGCTGCCGTCGCGAACTCTGAAGCGCTCGGGGCGTGGCGGTAAGCTGTCTACGTACTGAGTTCACGCAGCTCATCATTTCCGCATTTCTTTGAATCGATGTGCATTGGATGCTTTTCATCATTTCACAGATCCCGCATTTACCCATTTATGCATTACAGCATTTCTTCACGGTCGCAAGCCACGAACTAACTATAGGCTATAGCACTAATTTGCAGAAATCGGCAAAATGTTTTTCCAGAAATCCGGATGTTCTATCGGTCGACTCAGAGTGGCGAGTGATTGAATGCAAATGACATCGGATTGAAAATAAAGCGTGCCCCTCTCCTTCCCTTAGGCTTCTTCTATTTTACCTCCGTTTTCCTTCTGGCGGGCTACTTTTTCTCGGCGTTCGGAGAGTTCTGAGAGCGCATTTCAGGAATTTTTCAATATAACCCCACCCACCTTGCCGCAGCTCCGCCCCCAGCAGCTGTGCCTCACATTTGTGAATCGATGACCCCTCTCTGATCTCAGACTACTGTTTTCCGGTGTCCGGGGTGCTCTGGAACCGTTTTGCGAATTTTTAAATTTGGCTCCACCCACTTCGGGCACGCTCCGCCCACAAACGTAATGGCTCGCAGCTTGCTCGAAATAATAACCCGGTCGGCTGATACTCAAGCTTGCTTTTTCCCCGGTGTCTGGAGTGCTCTGGAAGCGTTTTGTGAATTTTTAAAATTTGGCTCCACCCACTTCTAGGCACGCCCCGCCCACAATGTATGCCTCGCGCTTCTCAACTAATGACCCCTCGATGACCTTAAACTACTTTTCCCGGTGTCTGGAGTGCTCTGGAAGCGTTTTGTGAATTCTTTCCGATTTTGGCTCCCGCCCACCTCGGTGCAGGCTCCGCCCACGATGGGAGTGCCTAGCAAATTTTTTACATTTGATGCGGCTTGCGGAGAAAACTTTTTTGGAAACCATCTGCAGTGCTTTAGGACCGAACTACGACTTTTTATACTGTTCCTCGTGCTCAAATGCACGCCCCGCCCACTGTAGGCCTCAGCACGCCGTAAACATGGTGGACTCTTGCCAGACGTTAGTCTTCGTCATGGACTTTTCTGCGCTCCCTAAACATTTTTGGGGACCGAGTTATTGACCTTTGTGGGAAGCACCGCCCATCTCAAGTACGCCCCGCCCATTTCGGGTCTCTCTCCTCCCTTTGATGGGCCATCCCAGTGCTAACCTAATACCACTTTTTCCAGTCTCCGAGCTGCTTCGTAGCCAAGTTATGGTAATTTTTCAGTGCCATGGAAAGCCCCGCCCATCTCAAGTACGCCCCGCCCATTTCGGGAGTCTCTCCTCCATTTGGTCAGTCAGGCCTTGTTAACCTTACTGCACTGTTTCCTCATCTCGGGGCTGCTCTGTAATCGAGTTATGACTTTTTAAGAGAAATCGCTAACTTTGGACGCACGCCCCGCCCACAGTGGGCGGGGCTTAGCATGGGTCATGGGTGCTATTTAGGTTTTGTTTTTGTTTTTTTTTTTTTATGGCCTCATACGAAACAAGTATTCTTTAATATTGAAGCACAAATTCCTTTGTGTAAAGAATAATATCAATATATCCATTGATGCAGAAATACCTACTATATATGCCTTACCAAAGCTACATAAGAACCCAGTTAAATTCAGGTACATCACAGGTGCACATAGCAGTAGTATTAAACCACTGGCTCAGGAATTACGCATAATCTTCACACATCTTAAAAATCACTTCATAAACTATGCTAAAGCAATTCGGAATCGCAACAGGACTATCAAGACATACTGGTCTATAAGTAATATTAATATAAGTCACGAACTACACAACATCACGTTCGACAATCTCAAAATTTACACAGCAGATTTCACTGACATGTTCACAAATTTAGAGCATGATCTTATTCTTAAGAAAATGCAGGAACTCCTTACCATTTGCTTCAAAAATGCCAACAGATCCTTTATTGCCACTAATGGTTACCATGTTTTCTATACAGATGGTAAAGAACTCAAGAACAACTACAGATATTACAAATCCAGCGATTTAGTATACTTTATTGACTATCTTTTACGTAACAGCTTTTGTCTTTTTGCTAATAATACGTTCAAACAGACTAAAGGTGTCCCACAAGGTGGCAATTTCAGTCCACTACTAGCAGATCTTACGCTTTCTGTCATGGAATATGACTATGCTAAATCTAAAAAGTTTAATAAAACCAAGCTGTTCATCCCATATAGATATATGGATGATTTGCTTGTTGTTCACAACCAAACTGATGATGATGTGGATGAACTACTTTCTCAAGTTTATCAAAATACCCTTCAGTTGAAAAAAACTCATAGGAGTGAGGTTTCTAGTAATTATTTAGATTTAACAATTAATATCATTAACGGTAAAATTAGTACCAAGCTGTATAATAAAACGGATGATTTTACCTTCAGTGTTATCAGATTTCCGTATAGGGACACAAATATCTCTCTTATCAACAAATCCTCTGTTATATATACGGAAACTTTGAGGTTAGCGAACACTTGTTCGTTCTTCAACGCTTTTGTTAGCAAAATAACGGATATGGTCACCACTCTCTTGAAAAATGGCTACGAGGAAGATTTTATTATTACTAGCATTGTTAAGTGTATTTATAAAAATAAATTTATAAGTTACAAGTACTCAATCGCAAATAACTATAGAAAGATAAATAGACTAGTCACAGGTTTACTCATTTGCAGCAGTGATCAACACTAATTCCCTTCTTTCCACTATACTTTAATTGATTTATTTCTTGTATACCTTCTCTTATACTCAACATTCTCTCAGTGGTTTTGCCGGCTTACTCCTTTTCCCTTCCTTCCACTCGTATTTACAGCACACTTCGTGTTATATCACTCTTTCATTATTATGTATAATTTTCATTATTATGTGTAATTCATCATCATCTTGATGCATGAACTTTGCATGTTACCCCTTTTTTTACAATCTCTCTCTTTTTGTCCTATTTCTCACACCTTCCCCTATGTAGTCTATGTCCTCTTGTCTTCAACCTATCGCACTGATGATGCTCGGGGGTTGGCTAGACAATGATGATTCGTCTGCGATACCGAGCGAAACGGATCATCTGTGTTGTGGAGTGTATTCCTTTCCCATGTTTGTTTTTCTTTGCTTCTAATTGTCCGCATGCTCTATCCATCCCCACCATGATCCATTCCCGCCGAGCTCTGCTTCAGGTGCTATGAATTTCGTGACAGACAGACAGACACACACACACACACACGGACATAGCCGATTATATTAGTAGGATAGTAGGATAATCCTCCAATGCCCTGAAACCACTTTTCCCGGTGTCTGGAGTGCTCTGGAACCGTTTTGTGAATTTTTTAAATTTGGCTCCACCCACTTCTAGGCACGCCCCGCCCACAATGTATGACGCGCGATTCTCAACTAATAATCCTCCAATGACCTTGAACCACTTTTCCCCGGTGTCTGGAGTGCTCTGGAAGCGTTTTGCGAATTTTTTAAATTTGGCTCCACCCACCTTGGGGCACGCCCCGCCCACAACGAATGCCTCGCGCTTCTCAACCAATGACCCCTCGATGACCTTAAACTACTTTTTCCCGGTGTCTGGAGTGCTCTGGAAGCGTTTTGCGAATTTTTTAAGTTTGGCTCCACCCACTTTGGGGCACGCCCCGCCCACAGCGGGAGTTTTTGGATTCCTGCATGTGATCACTTGGGGCCATAATCCACTTTTTTTGCGCCATCTGTAGTGCTTTAGCACCAAATTACGGTTTTTTACAATGGTCCTCGGGTTCAAATGCACGCCCCGCCCACTGTGGGCGGGCCTTAGTACTTCGCAAACATGGTGGACTCTTGACAGATGTTCATCTTCGTCATGGAGTTTTCTGCGACCTCTAAACATTTTCGGGAACCGAGTTACCTACCTTTATGGAAAGCGCCGCCCATCTCAAGCACGCCCCGCCCATTTCGGGTGTGTCTCCTATGTTTGGTCGGTCAGGCCTTTGTTAACTTAACTGCACTGTTTCCTCATCACGGGACTGCTCTGGGACCGAGTTATGACCTTTTTCAGTGACATCGCTAAATTTGGACGCACGCCCCGCCCACTGTGGGCGGGGCTTACCATGGGTCATGGGTGCTATTTAGGTTTTGTCCCATGCACTATCCATCCCCACCCTGACCCGACCCCGCCAGGCTCTTCTTCAGGTGCTATGAATTTCGTGACAGACAGACAGACGCACACACACACACACGGACATAGCCGATTATATTAGTAGGATGTTAGGTGTTCCTTGTCTTCGCAAGGTAAATTATGATTGAGTTTTTCTAGCTTCTGCGGATGATAAAACGATTAAACAAACAAATAAACAATCACCTAAGAAAATCGCGAAAAACACATCCTTGTAGAGACAAAGAGGAGAATCCACGTTTTGATATACTTCATATGGACAATAACGGAGATTACCTTAAAAAATAGAGACTACAGTGAAATTTAGGGAGAAAATTTAAATTAGGCTGGAAACAGCTGATCGCCGCGGTCGTTACGCGCCGCAGCAGCGTCGCGTCCCTTGGGCCGGATAATCAACTGCCCGGATGGCGACGATACTTATTCTTACTGAGTTTTAGCGCGTATTCTGCCATACTCTTAACCACCGGTCGTCATAGGTATTAGATTCCAGTCGGCTCGGCGGATGCCAGCGCTCCTCCTCCTGTGATACGGCCCAAGTTGGCCGGACGGGCACGGCTTCGCCACACATTCCTTCCCCAGCTATTCTCTCGCCTGTGCCCATAATCGACGCACTTTAGTACCACTCCATACTCAGTAATAGTCAAAATAGCAGGGATGATGTATTTGTCGAGAAGCTTTAACCATGAGTACAGAACAAAAGCCTGATATCAGTTGAGTCTAGAAATATGTGAAAGAAGGTACGCGCGGCGAAGCCGCGCCCGCCCGGCGCAGCCGGGCCGTATCAGAAGGAGCGCGCCGGCGTCAGCCGGCGAGCCGACTGGTATTCAATAAGCCGCCACGATTCTGAATGGAACTCGAATATGTGCCGCAAACTAAAAAGAGATTGATCAAGGCAAAAATTTCTCCTTTATCCTTATGTGCTTTCACGAGGTCAGTTTCGGAGACATGGGACGGTCTTGTGCTCCAAGGACATTCAGGAAATTTCTCATGCCTAAGCATGAGAACCCGAAGAGAATATAAAAAGCTTGTATATCGAACTATTACCTGGGTACAGCGCGCTCTGATGACACTGAAATCAGCTATAAATGAATGATTGGTTGAATAATAATTATAATTGAAGGTCTTATGAATGTTAAAAGTGAACCCCGCGGAACTACTTCATCAGTCAGCATGCGTATCTCTACCATTATTTTCCAATGTCATGTTCTAATAACTTCACCCACATTTGTCATTTATCTAGTGTAACTGCTCTGCCCTTTCTGCAGAAACTTCATCCATTCTACTCAATAGACTATCGTTTTCAGAGGGTGGTTTTCCTATAGACATTCGAAGCGTGCAGCTGGACCACGAATTCCTGGGTCAGGATTCACTTCGAGCTCTCTTTCGTCGGTTAAACACGCTGAATCGATGCGCGATCATGCGCATTGATCAAGTGGTGCTGAGGCGAAGGGTGAGTGTCTTGAATATCTCGTGGAATATAGAGGTATATCATTCCTTAGTGTGTCCTATTGGAACTTGGTTAGCTAATCTTATACCAAAATTTCTCGCCAAATGATCATTTCTTGGTTCGTAGTTAGTCGAACTGTACCATCAGAAGATTTTGTTATGAAGCCATTCGAATTGACGAGATATGTGGTCGTTTTCGCTGTAGACGCTGGGGGTATGTCGGGAGGGGGCAGCTGGGTTTGGCGCGGCGCCAGCAACGTTGACCGATTGTCGCCTGCCCGCTTCAACAGTTGGTGGACAAAGGGCTGGCGCAGCACCAAACCTAGTCTCCCTGACACGCCCCAGCTTCTGCAACGAAAACGAGTGCATGAACAACAGCAACACCGACAACTAAAGAGGGATTAGAAGTGCTTACACGTAGTGCTTTGGCAAAAATTAGTTAAGGCTGCGTTTATACTTTGCGGCAGCGTAGCGCAGCGTAGCGTAGCGCTTCCAGCGTACGCCAGCGGCAGTGCCGAAGAGAGGATGCATATCGATCTAGCTTCACCAGCGTCACCAGCGGCACGCTGGCGTAGCGAGGGCACGGGAAGCATAGCTATCGATCTAGCTTCACCAGCGTTTCTCGAGCGTTTCTCCAGCGGCACCAGCGTTTTGCTAGCGCTTGCAGCGGCAGGGAGTAGAGACTATGTGGCCGTGAGAGACGCGGAATCGACGTGTATTGTAGAGACCATGTGGCCGTCGGAGACGCAGAAGCGATGTGCATTGTAGAGACTATGTGGCCGTCGGAGACGCAGAAGCGATGTGCATTGTAGAGACTAAGGGCGAGTGAGAGAATCGATGTGTTTTGTACCCTCCAGCTCTCCCATAGTCTCTACTCCCCTGCCGCTGCAAACGCTAGCAAAACGCTGGTGAAACGCTGGAGAAACGCTGTGCCGCTGCGTGACGTGCGCTGGTGAAGCTAGATCGATATGCATCCTCTCTTCGGCACTGCCGCTGGCGTACGCTGGAAGCGCTACGCTACGCTGCGCTACGCTACGCTACGCTGCCGCAAAGTATAAACTCTCAAGGGCACACTTGTAATGGTCTGGTATGTTGAATCCCTTCCGCACATACGATGAGGAGATCTCCAAACGTGCGCAAAGTACCCCTCTGAAGTGCGTGGTAAGAACGCCAGCGGCTCATGAATACGACAAATAGTATACTCATCTCCGAAGAGGGTCACTGACATTAGCAAGAAGAACGGGTTAACAGGTTCTGAAGACTAGTGAATAGACCAATAGGCTATCTCCATACTCTAGCCGCACTATCCGCAAGGTCCATCGCTTGCATCGCACTATGATCCCGCAGTGAAATACGCATCCAGCGGTAGAGAAGAGGACAAGCGGTAGTGAGAGAGCGCATGCAAGTAACGCGTTTGTTATGGTCAGGCGTGCGGCTGGCACTCTGCAGAGCGGGCTTGTCTACATATCTCTAACTTCACCGAATTTTTGTTCTTCTTTATTAGCCCTGAATGACACCCGTGTAACACTTCTCCCAAGTCTCGTTCCCGCGCACTTTTGAGCGGAGGTGGCATGCTACCACAGCTGTAAACCCGCTCACTTCGCTCATGGCAAAGATCAGGATTCACGGAAGTGAGTGTACAGTTTGTCTTCAATGTTCCACTTATAATAGATACAGTCCTCATCATTACGTACTGTCAGGGCGGTTCAGTGCGGCTGCGTTTGGCGCGGTGCCAAACCCGCTCTCCACCAGTATTTAAAGCGAGCAAATGATATGACTGTATTATATCCTCCGTATTACTCGTTTTCTACCACTTTTTGTCGCATACGCGTTTCAAAAAAGGCTGAGAACGGCTTCAACAGTGTGCACACTCATACTGGCTGACACGCCCCACCGGTCCGCAATGATGAGGCTGTAGATAGACCCCATTGCCTGTGTGACCCGAGTCGTCTGGGCTCTTCACCGCGCACTGAACGCCTATAGTGTGCGTTTAATGCTAAAAACAACCTGGCCTCAGCGGGGGCGTTTTAGAAGAACCGTCGGCACTATTCAACCACTAGCCCCAGAAACTGAGAATGGGGAACGGTTAGGACTCCACGAGAGGTCAGCTTTCGCTATGTATTTTTTGCATTTGCATAGTTCATGAGATTTCCAACCGTCTGCTTTATACTTGCAGGTGTGAAGGCTATGAAAGGAATGGGCCCGATATTCAACTACTAGTATAAAACAACGCCCATTAACATAGAAATAATATTTAGAGAATACATCAGCAATCTACGAAAATTCTTTTCAGGGTGAATCCTTCTTTTGGCCTCAATTGTAAGATATTGTAAGGTTTAAGATTCTCGGCCAGACGGTAAAAGTAGGTCCTATTGAAGAAATACAGCAACCCGTCGAATAAGTACAGCTGCCATTCAAAAATACTGTCGTCCCATTGAATATTCTGGTTTGGAAAAATCCCAAGCAGATTCG
>MU952417.1:0-25751 GCA_036418165.1 Cooperia oncophora | reverse complement strand
CTGTGAAAAAACCGTGTTTCAAGCGTTATTCTATGGGAATTTATAAGAATTCCCTTGAAAATTGGACAATATGGTCAATTTCCTAATGAAAACTAGACAATATAGGTGATTTTCTCTTTAAATTTTCAATTAATAAACCTAGGAAACATATCTATATGAAAACTATACATTCAGACTATATTTTCAATAATACACCTCAATAATAACTTTGAAGCCTTAAAACACTGTTTAGATGTCGATAAATCGTTAAAATAGCGTCACCTCGGTCTGTACAGTTTTTCGTGCTCTATCGATTAACATTTGGCAATGCTAGATATTTCCTGCAGTTCCTTACACCGCTGTCATCGAGATAGAGATTTGTCCAATAAATGATCTTATGGAAGTTACCTTTGTAGCACCCTATGCTGCTTGGATTGTAAAATACGTTCGACTTCGTTGACGTTCGACTTACGTTTTTTTCCATGAAAGAGCAAAGGCTTAGGCAATTTTAGGCAGGGCGCGGCGTTCAGTTCCCTCAGGATGCGCCACGCACTTTATTCCCTTTCCGAAGGGTACTGACTAGGCCATGCGGCGCTAGCCGACGAACATGTCAAGATTTTTTTAACATCTCGTACTAGCTTGGTATCAAAGGATTGCCTGGTAAGATGCAAGGCTTGCTTCCTCGCGAGTGAGCTCTTCCAGGATTTGACCCCTTATTGCGAGCGTATTAAGCGGCAAAACATTTCACTGCACCATCACCACCACCATTTGAGTAGAGGAAGATTGTAATGAGCGACGGGAGACACAGGGAAGAAAAAATGATTCATTTTTGAGCTGTGATCCGAAATGTGGTCCAATACGACCCCCTTCACAACTGCATTTTTTCAGAATCTTACCGCCGAGCGTGAGGTGATCCTCTCCGATTACTACCACAGCCAACTATAAGATGTTGCTTGTATAGCAGTCTGTAGCACCCCCGGACTAGCTAGGGGTAGGAGAGCATAGCGCAAGTGAAACGCGAGAAATATCACAGGCGAAAAATTTCTTCTCGCTGCACTGAAACAATTTTACTACCTCTCTACTCAGCGGACAAATTAGGACCTCCCCTCCCCATTTTTCGGGATTGTGCCAAGGATTAGTGCCTGAAACGAAAAAAAAATAAACTGCAACGAACTCCCTCGGGGGCTAGTACGATCCCTCCAGCTTCCCAAAAGCAAAACTACGATCCCCTCCTGTGTTTCGCAACAGGTGCTGTGCTTTGCATCCACATCACTGGATGTACTTTGATTTCTAAGAGAAATATGATATGGTGGACGCAGTCAATAAGATGCTGCAGCTCAAAAAACAAAAAACAATTTCAAAAAATACTCAGTGGAAGGATGGAGGACCAAGTTCAAACAGAATTACAGAAGTTACTTAAATCCAAGGACTTTCAAGTAATGTTCAGACACATCGGAGAATAAGCAAAAGTTGTAACAACGAGAGTCAGTCGGGGGCAATATCCAGCCTCAGCAGCAACAGGTCACACACGGCAGGTGACGTCTCGTCTCACCCCATGGGACGGGCGGCCAGTGAAGTGCTGTGGGCACACACTGCCGCATGTGCAGGGTGCTCTGTTCATCTTTGACGCAATGCACGTCCTTGTCAGGTCCATCAAACGTCGTCATAACGTCTTTGACACCTTTCAGTAACTTCGCTCGTTCATGGTGAATATTAAAAGATTATCCTTCAATTTACACATTTTATTCACATTTTCGGCTTGGCAGGGGCACAGAGAATACTCGGCTAAGCTTGTGAAGACCCGTGAATTAAATACTGGTGATCGAAATGACTCACTAGCACAATTTCGCAGCTTCACAGCCCGAAGCTCCCCCCCCCACCCCTCCTCCCCTTACCCTACAACTAACACCTGTTGGTTTTTACCGTGCCCTGTTTTTTTGCCCATTTTTCTCGTGCACAGAAAAGAATGAAGGTGAAAAGTTAGAGAGAAATGATAAAATTAAGTTTTTTTGGGATGGGTTATGTATACGACTTCTCTCAAAAATATAAAGCAGTAGTTTCTATTTTTGAAGCAGGTCCTGTACCATTCGATAGATTCGGAACAAAATGTGGACTGGGTCTAACCGGATTTCAATCAAAACTTCCATAAGCTTCTATGCGCCGTGAAATCTTTGTTCATAGTGAAGGCAAGGTCAGAAAAGGAAAATTGGCGCAGTTCTTGGTGAGGGCTTTTTGATTAGTCGCAAATCAATAGCTAAGGGGAGGTTCCCCTACCATAAAATCAGACTCGGCCTTACATTGGGCCCAATGCTTGGATGCCTAGGAAGTGCGTCGTGAAAGGTAGAGGAGTAAGGGAAAGGAATGTAGAGGAGTGAAGAAGTAGGCATTGTACAAATTAAAGTTCTACCCTTTCAAGGTGATTGAGAAGTTTCCAAACATGTACGAGTAGACTGAACCTTCGACTCAAATCAGCAGTTCGGCTTGGTGGGGGCAACAAATGGCACTACACGAAGCCTGTATACGCCATCCCTTCCAAGATCTGAGGATGGCGAGTTCTTGTACCGAAAGTGGCTCACTTGCACCATTTCGCAGTTTCACAAGAGTTTACAGGTCCCACCAAAACGAGACCTGTTATTTAACATGAACTAGTAAGAATTGACGGATGTGCAGAGTGCCCCTCCCTAGCCAAACAACGCCGTCAGCGCCGCCAGCTTCAACAGTTTCCTTTGAGGGACTACCTCATACAAATTCCGGTGGAAGCTGACTGTGTGATGTACACACGGGAACTGGGCTCGCTGTGAAACTTTCCATACCGAAAATAGGACCGAAAGAGGAAGACCTAAGGAGACTGATAGAAAAAAGGGTCCAAATTCCCTTGTCTTAAGTGCCACGGACCACAATTATGTAAATCGCAATGAGTTGGCGGTCTCAATAAATGGTCCCAAACGATAGCAGAATAATTGAGAATGGTCGAACAGCTCGCTTGGAATGAAGGAAATTACGAGAGAACTCGAAGATTGTCGTCGTTGGTTTTCTGTGAGGGGGAAAAAGCACGTAATGCGCCATATCTTAGCCATTCACTAGCCGTTAAGCTGATTTCGCCTCGTTTCCTGTTCCTGTCAGCAACGACGACGACAACGACAGATAGTCCTCATTAGATCAGGTACCCCCTAAGTTATTGTCTTAGCGCAATATGAATCGGCGGATCGGCGGGTTCACGGGGACCTTCAGGAAGAATACTCAGCCGTTGTTACAAACAATGAATATTAACATGACGACGTCAACAACTATTGAAAAAGTGAACTCAACCGCGCGAGACCGCTTAAGAGCTCTCAGCTGGCCATTTACGGCGGAAAACACCGGAAATTCGTGGAAGATACTTGGCGCTAGTCCAAGCGGTTAGAGTATTCAAATCTTCCAGCCACTACTACAAATATTTCTCTTTGCTACAAACGGTCAAAGAATGCTCTATGCTCGAGCCTGGGAGGATAAAGCAGTCCACTGATCCCGGAGCTCCTTCCCTCACGCAAAAAATCCTGGCTCACAATTGTTTCACTACCTTCCACCACTCAGTACCATTCAACATCAAAAGAGAAATGAGCCCATTTCGGCTTGGAGGGGGCATTTAGCACTTCGCTTGTCTCTTTTTAGTCCTCTGACAGATCTCATCTTCGTCAGCCCTGTAATCTCCTGTGACGCGCGGAATCGTTCGAATATGTTACTTTGCTCACAGTAAGGAAACTTTACAAGGTGGTTTGATCAAGCTTCGTGGGAGAGGAGCTTTTTTTGTAAATATCTGCCGACGTTCCGGGCAATGATACGAGAGTTGAAGCGTCACCTACGGCACGTTGGGAACTCTCAGCGAGGAGGTTGTCTTTCGATGGCTGAAGGGTGAGGGTCGTATCTGCCTTTGCGAAAAATTTTGATTGCCCACTGTTACGAGCTACCAGTATTTTGTCTACTCCGGGTAAGGGAGGGAGGGTTCACGAAACAATGGCAAGGGCAGGGTACAGCACCATTGTGTGAAAATACATAAGGGGGGGTCGTACTTTTCGGCTGGGGAGGGGATTGGTCGTTGTCGTCGTCGGGGGGGGGCGCAATGTGCTTTTCAGAGAAATTCGCCGCAGGGAAAAAAATTTCTGGCTCCCGTTTGTTTCTTTTCGAGTAAAAATGTTTTCCTCGTTTCAATGTGTACTAATTTAGCCCCTGTCCCCTCGACGGACAGGGCACGCGCGTTGGTTGGGGAATCCCAACAGGGGGTCGTATTTGGCCGCCAGGAGAGGGGGGGTCGTAATGAGTGCGGTAGCCAGTAACGAGCAGCGCAAAGGTGTCAGTGTGCGCGAATCGTGTAGCGGACTTGCTTTCGTCAGAAGAATGCGATATGTAAAAAATGAGTACAAAACTTTCATCCATCAAACTAATCCGAAATAATTGGAATTATTAATAAGTCGACAACATCTCGTAAGTGATTAAACACTACAACTCATACTCTGGTTTGCTGCGGATGATGGGGCGTGTCCTGAATCCACCGCTTGGCGCTGAAAGCCCAAACCTGTTTTCTATTTTTTCTGACAAACGACAGGACTACCATATCGTTCGTACCAGACGTTTTCCAGCACTTGGTCTCCTTTATCGGAATGCAACTATCGGAGCACAGATCTGGCGGCGTCGACACGGACACGCTACATCATCCGCAAGGGAAAACACTGTAGACAAGTGCACAGGTTCGCCATGGACCTCCCTGAATCCTACAGACACATTTGCGCGCGTGGACACACATTATGCACAAGTTCACCATCCCATCACTTCTGCGCGGACCTCAGTGCGCGGCGCATACAAAGTCAGCGTGATCGGCGCTAAACGAACCATATCCTGCTCCTGCTCCACCACAGGATACGTTCTACATGCGTTCCTGGCTATTCGAACACGCTCACTTGAAACGGTGCACAGGAAACGGGTTTTTCGCGCGGCTGGGAGTGCTCCCTAAGAAATCCCCATCGCGAGATCTCATGAATCCCGAGAGCTTCAGGAACAGTTCAATAGGTTTTTAGAAAGAGAAAATCTTGAGAAGCTCGGATCCGTTCTCAGATTTGTGAAATGTTGAGTTACAAAAAAAATATATTGATTCAAACCTGTTCAACTTGAACTTCAACCCTTCACTCCCCAACGAATCCCTATGGCAGCTTTCTCTGTGATTTTCGCGACCTTCATAAACATTTTAGTACTTTCAGGAAGACCAAACCTTCTAATTTACCAATACGCTCTCCTCTTCCCCACAGGTCCGCTTTTGAGGAAGTTATGGTCCTTCAAAGACACCCTACTTTGCTGAAAATTCTCGCTCCATGGCTAATAGCCGTTTGCTCCAGTCACGGCTGCAATTACGTACGCATCTCTGCTACCGTACTCCACATCTCGGGGTTAATGCATTTTAGGCGTATTTCTTTTTTGTTTTCTTTTTCTGTTATACCGCTTTTTGTTTTTTTGGTTTTAATCATTAATCATAGTCTCATTTAACTCGCATTTATGCTGTGTTATGCATACTCATCGTGTTTTGATCAACAGAACGCCTTGTACATAAGTAAATCAAGTCAATTTAGGTAGGACTGTTTATATCTATTTTTTTATATCTAATTGTTTATATCTAATTTCAGGAATTATGTGACGTCAAACAGGCTAAAAAGGGGGGTCGTAGCCGGAACCCCAGAAAGGGGGGGGGGTCGTGACAGGCCCAAAATCCCCATTCGAATGCTGTGCCCTGTCGACGGAAAATCCGTGGGTGAAGAACTGGAAATGTGGGGAACTGGTAGGTAGGTGCTGGGATGAGGGGTCGCACGAGACCTGATTCAAGGGCGTCGTCACCAAACCTTTCCCGAGAGGGGGGGGGGAGGGTGGTCGTACTGGCACCGCCATTTCACACATCACGATGCTGTACTCTGGGCAAGGAGGAGTAAATGGAAAAGCAGAGGCAGTAGTAACAAAGTGAAGTGAAGGCACGGAGGTATAAAGAAAAGAAGAAGCGGGCAGATTGTACGTGTGTAGACATTAAACAGAGAAATTAGAGGAGAGAAAAGAAAAGGATTATAAGGGCGAACCAGCTGATTGCTAAAGAATAGTACTGGAACTGGAGACGGCTGGACGGAGATCAAGTAGTTTTTGCGCGGTTTATCGATATTTCATGAAGGTCAGGACTGACCCAGGGCATAAAGTTGTGTGGCTTATTTAGTGGGGTAAAGCTTTGAATACAAAAAGGTTCAGTTACAACAAGCCACCATTATTCTATTAAAACCTGACTGCAGTTGTCGCCAAACGTCAATGCCCCACCAGAAGCGCATCCGCCGTTACGTTCGAATGAAGCACGCTGCCACGCCCTCCCAGTTCCGGGATATGGAGAGCATACTGCTTCAAATCTGCAAGACGATAACCTCGAACTACCTGTAGCGATACCGCTCCTGTTCACTTTTCCCTCTTCGCATAAAGCGGTGATACCAGACTTCTCATTTTTGAGTTTCGTTTCAGAAATTTAAAACAAACATACTATCACTCGAATCGCGCGATCGGATCGCGAGGTATGAACGAGCTCTTGACCACAGGATCATCATTTACACCAACGCAGATCAACGGTATAAACAACAGCACGAAGGCCTGCACCGTAGATTCAGGCGACAGTAACATCGACTGGCAGTATGCATGGCAGGGTACAGGATCGTGATTTGTGAAATGACGGTGTTACGACCCCCTCCCCCTTCGTGCAAGGATCCTGGTACGAACCCCTCCTTTCCAGCTCCAATTGTTTGCTCTGGTGAGAAGGATTAGATACGTAACGACACGCAAGCGCTGCGACCGCTTTATGATTCCATGGCAAACCAGGGGTGGAGCAGATCCGTCGGCCGGGTGCAAATCGGGGCTTTTTCTGAAGTAGTGGCAAATTGCGAGTTTTTTTTTTGTTAATTGTTTTTATGCTCGGCCACCGGAAGAAACGCCATCAAGACGCCCACTATTCCCTCTGCGTTCTTCTGTGTTGTGTTACTCACCGACCCTATGTTTACGACCCCACCCTCTGGGTTTCGCACAATAATGCTGCATCCTGGTTCAAAAATGCGAAGTACCCCCAAGCCGAACAGTGCACTTTCTGTGTTTTTTCTCTTTACAAAGCTGTTACTGCTCTCTAAATTAAAACTTTTATTAACTCACCTTTCACGAGATACGTTAGAAAGTGGGTTAGAAACTGAAAATCCACATTTATCAAATCATGCAAAACTGAGAGATCCAGTTTATACAAACACCGAAATGGACGAGGAGCTACGGGGCACGGCTAAAACGTGAAAAACTGACAATCAAACACGTGATAAATGAGTAATGTGAATGGTTAGGGACCAATTTAAGACAAGTCTACATTAATCCATGTTCTCTTCTTCATCAATCTTCGGGGCCAGGTAGAACCGCAGATGGCCGTTTTGTTGACCGGTCGACTTTGCCATCATCGGTCAAAGGATACCTGGATGAATACAAATCTCATTTCCTAGATATGTTTCTCATCCATTTCAGAGGAAAGCACTCAAGGAAAAAAATACAATCATAAACTTACTCAACAACTATGGGTACGTCGTTGCTCAGTGATATACGCACACGGCTTGGACAGTGAGGAAGCCTTCGTAAACTGGTTCATGTATTTGATTGAGAAGTTCACATTGACAGGATCTGTCACCTCCAGCGTTACAGCCTGAACAAAAAAAGTACAATGAAGGGGAAACAGCCTTAACCTAGTTGAAGTGGGCCAAGGGCAGGTGCTTCTGCATCCCTTCGTCAAACGCCAAAGGGACTTGGGCTTCAGAGCGTAGACGTTCAGAGCGTATGCGTCGTCATGTCACGCGTCTGGCGGTTACAGTTGCGCATCCAAATCTATAGACGACGACGGGAATCGATCGGCGTTGGCTGCTTATGTTTCGAGAGAGTGTAACAGCAACAGAACTGACGCCGCCTTCACGCAGTATGGTACCCTCCCATTTACCTAAACTCTCCCAAACCCTTGTAGTCGGTGCCGCTCGATATCTGAAGGCGTCATTAGGCGACGCGTATCCACCTGTTCTCCAATACTCTCTCTCCCTCTCTTCGCCTCGCGCGCATCAGTCGAAATTTTGAATTTGTAGTGGCCTTTACGCCCGAGAACCATGTTAATGGTTTTCATGGCCTTAAAGGCACAAGCTAATTCGATGACCTGCAAAAGCCCACTTAACATCATCTTCCGCTGTTCAGCGCTGCTATTTTATTTCGGTGAATAGGTGATCACCGACTGACCATTATCACCCTTTCCGGAGAATACAATACCAGCCTAGAATAAAAGTGAGTGACGGCGATGACATTTTGAAAACAAGAAAAAACTTCTACCTTAGTGGCTGTAACGTTGAGTGTATCAGTGAACATGGTCAAATCTTTGCACGTCTTCTGAAATTCCGATGCAGGCATTTCGCACACAACAGCATAGTCTTGCTCGGGAATACCCAGATGCTCGCTGTCGATATCCATTCATGTTTGAACTGTGAACGTCCTGAAAAATAAAGCGAAATCTCTGGAAACTCTTGCAAACCAGAGAAAGTCGTAGAATCATTATCACCGCATCCCCATTAAAATCTGTTGTATTAGGATTACAAATAATTTCAAATCATTTGAAATTAGTCTTATTTACCTGGTGATTGTCTCTCTTCGTGTCGGCGAATGTGAACGTAATACTGTCGCTGTCGCCTTCCTCATACTTGATCATACACGTGTCATCATTGTTGGCACATTTCAATGCTTTCGACATGTTCGCCAGCGACATTCCGAGGTTAATCGTCCTATCACACCGATACGTATCGAAAAGCCCCACCTAAACAATTTAACTTAGAAAGTAATATTGCCATACGAGTCAGTTCGCCATGAAAAAGCATCCAGTCAACTACTTTCCGCTCTCGCTCAGTTCATATACTGTAAATAGTCCAAAACACAAATTGACCAAAACAATTCCATTTTGCGATTTTTTCCACAGCGAATCTGACTTTCTTTTTCCTTTCGAGTGCTTGCGGGACTGATTGGCTGCAGTTAGGAAAAAAAATCAAAAGCTCTCCTTAATGGTTCCCCACATCGTCGCGGTCGGAAATTCCGTTACAGGTACAGTGTTTAACCAAATGACAATTGTTTGATCTCTGCAACCCTAGCAGGCTTATATCCTTGAACATATTGGCCTTCGGTCGGCAAAGGAACACCCCCCACACTGGTGATTATGAACCTTCACCTGCATTGTCGCACCGATGAGAAGATACGGAGAAAATTAAGAACTTATTCCAATCTTGAGACGACACATCGGGCCACATTGTGATGAATCCAAGTTTGGACGACACATTGCTGATTCGGAGCATCGACATGGGAGCATGAGTTACGAGATCCTGAAAAACTTTTCAATCATTTCGAAACATTTAAACCAGCACAAGGAAACTCCGCTATACAGAGGGAACTAACCTTGATTGCTTCAATAATCTTCTTGAGAAGGGCAGCGCTTGCTAGCTTGGCCTCGAACATTATGAAATGTTAGTTATCTGAAAAATGCATCACTTTTTTTCTTTAGCGAAATTTACGTTGTTCGACTCTCTCTATCTCAACGGTTTCATAGTGAATCGTTGTCCGAGCACTATTGGTTCAACAATTAGACCGTATAGAAATAATTATTTACTAGGAGCGAGACGATCGAGCCCTAATCTATGGGACCACAAACCATAATTGAACCTCATTCAGATAATGCTTTTATGCTCTAAAATGTCCCAAGGCCCTCAACAGAAAAAAACCGCCACCTTAGAAAAAAAACAGATGCCACAAAAAAAAAAAAACCAGAGAACAGCCACCCACTAGGCAGCACTTGCGTCGATTCGCGTGGTTTTCAAGATTTTCGCGCGCATTCGCCGATTTCCCGCGCTTTTCATTCAACCGAATGCAATTGGGCGGATTAAATACTGCCCGCCCTTTACGCTGGGTGTACCTGTGAATGTTTCCCATGGGAGCACTCGAGGTAATAATCACATCATTAGCACTTAGTTAAGAAGGTGTTTAAGCATCATCGAAAAATTCGCAGTGTCCTCGATGATATTTAGTTCGCGTTCCTGGGCGGCTTCGATGGCGACCTACCTACAGATAGAGGCAGCAATGTTTGTGAGCGTTCATGTGAAAAAAAAAACAAAATAACAACCAATGATACGAAATTAGGCGCAGTTCGGCGGCGAGGGGCATTTTGCACTTTCGCTGCTTCGCTAGTTCCGGTTTACAAGTCGCACTGTAGTGAAATCTGTGAACTCTCTGAAGATAGAGTGAGCTCGTCAAGCCATCATGGTAAAACCTGTCAACTCGAGATGAGGCTGTCTAGATGGGTCGGTACGTCGGTGGGAAGTAGCGAAAGTGCAAAATGCCCCCTCCCCGCGATATGCTATGACGCAAAATTACGCCGATCTCATTTTTAATGGCCATGTAGCCCGGAGCGGTTGAACACAGTCATAAACGGTACAGGGCGACGAGGGGGAGGAAGAGTTTTGTACATTCGCTACTTCACTGGTTCCTGTTTATGAGTCTCACTTCTGTCAATGTCAACTCCTGTGAGCTCATGATAAAGCTCATAAAATGAACCTCTTCATGAATGAACAAGAACCAACAGGTGGTCTCTAGAAACTTTGTATCAGGGCGCGCTAGGGAAAGTTTTCGTGAAATACGACCGTCCCCCTGATTTCTTCCTCTACTCCGACTCCAGCCTTCTTTAACAAGAGCATACGACCTCCAGTGGGATACTAGGCAACACTGAATAGCAGCCCGTGAAAACGCGGCGAAAAAATCAACAATCAATAAAATTTTCTCAGACCTAACACGTCCTCCCCCTCCGCTGGGGACTCTCCAACGTGCTACTTTATCCTGTTTGGTATCATTGGGCGGCTTGCACAACGTCTTTACAGATCCTCACTATCGATGGTCTCAGGACGGGAAAACAGTGAAAGCTGCAAAATTTCCCCACCGCTTCCACCCCCACCCCTGCTCCGCTCGATTTGCATCCGGTTTGGGTTGTGGCCTCTACCTGGCTGAGATGCCGCACCGATCCAGCTTTGCGTTAGCATATCAGAAGGCGATTGGAAAAAGCGTTGGCTGTTTTGGATGGACTGTGACCTATCACTCGAGCAGAGCTACGGCCATTCCAGCCACCATTATCATTCCACTAACTCAGTGCCACATATCACGTAAAAATCGAAATGTTTCAAAAACAGAATTTTCGGGGCTGATGTCCTGGCGGGGAGGGGACCTGTACGCACTACGAAACCCTGTAAACTGCGAACATGATATTGAACGAACTTGCCAACATCCTGTAAGCCTTGTTGTCAATCACCTGTCGACTACCCTATGAAAACCTGCCAAACCAACATGAGTTCACTTGGACGAAAAAAGCTTTTGGACTTTCTCACATGCGGAATATTGTTTGCAGCCCCTATTAAATAAGCTAGCGCTGCAACACCCCCTAAACAATCGCGAGAGTGCAGTAATTAATGGGCGTGTACCATTCAAGTACCAATGGTCCTTGTCTTTCGGTCTAACAATATCTGTACAGTTTTTATGGACAGAAGTCATAGAAACAAAACAAAAACAACAAATACATTGTAACAATAAAACATAACAGTAAAGTAACAATAAATTGTTAACATGTCACACTGAGTAGAGTCACCCCGCCCTTAAACTTTATAAACCTTCAAAACCTTTATATATCTATACGAATTTAAACCTGTGAAAACGATTCTGTTAAGCGGTTTGCATGGCGGCTTGCTGAACGGAGGTAGGCTTGAAAGGTAACCCGAGGAAGACCGCCCTAGGCCCATCCATAGAAGTTTTGCGGAACATACTAACTTCATTCGTATATGAGAGTTACCCACAAAAGCACATTCTCACTAGTCAGTAGCGATTTGTATAAAGTGATAACAACTGATTAAGGCTGGGGTCAATACATAAGCATAATTATTTCTTCCGCTTTCCGCCAACATGCTTTGCCCCAGAAGCACGATTCGCTTTCTTCTTGAGATTTTCTTGCCTTCGGTGTTCCATGTACTCCTGTAGCTTCGCAGATTTCTTTCTGATCTTCTTTATCTGGCTCACATTCCGGAGCTCAGATTTAGGTCCCTGAAATAAAGGCGTGAAAACGGGTAACACATTTTCCTGACTGGTAATAGAAAAGAAAATCAGGCGCAGTTCGACTTCGTGGGAGCATTTTGCAGGTTCTCATCGATCACTGCCGACGCCTGTTGCGGAGACGCAAATTCCTGTGAAGCTATGCAATAACATGAGCCTCTTGAGACTTGGCAAGAATCTACGAGACTAGCCAAGGTGACATGTAACTTAACAGGGAGTACAAGGAAGGAACGAAAGTGCAAAATCCCTTGCCCCCAACTCCAGAGCGCGCAAAATACGTCAACAAAATATCAGTAACTACCTTTAGCTTGTTGTTTCGCTATTGTGTGAAAGTCTTCCCCATTATTGAATTTTGAAGACTGTTGCTAACCAGATGTCCTGGCTCTTGTTCTATCACCATCGTCCTCTTCAGAAAAAGAAGCGGATTCCGCGCCTGCACAGGCTGAGGCAAGATCACACAAACTGCAGACGAAACAAGCAGTTCCACAATTCTCGCCTTCCTATAGCCGATTTTCTGTTTCTTCTTCCAGTCCTCGTATCGGCCAGTTTTATATGAGGCTGGGAGCCACGTTCCGTCTTCAGTACGTATTCTTTTGATGTCTTGTCCATCACCGCCAGGTCCAACAAATCGTTTCTTTTTACGATCCCTGTAAAAGGTCATCAAAGACTGGACACTAAATATCATTTCCCGCGATGAGGAATGGGGAGGCGAAGAGGGGCGAGCTCATGACAGTCTTCGCCTCGAGCACCTCTTTTTTTACCCTTTGGGAGACAACATTCCCTCTCATGTGTGCTTATCGCAGAATGTGCCCCTATAAAGGCTCACAGTGAAGTGTGAAAATAGTTCTGAGGTAATGTAGCTCCCATTGTTTGTTTTTTTTTTGAAAAATACTATAAAAATAAAAATAAAAATACTAGCGCTGTGGTCAACATCGATAGCTCCCTTACCATCGCTTTGCGTGCTTTTGCTTATACAGTCCTTTATCGTCATCAGCAAAAATCTCCACAGTAGCACCATCAGCTTGTCTTGCGAAATCCACCTTGTCCAAAGCCAATTGCTTCTCAGACTCGAAATCTGCTGCCGAGTAAGCCACAAAATTCCTAGCCTGCAATGGAACCGTTTACTACTGATTGCACACACAACTTCATGGGTAACTTCCTTCCAACCTTTTCTCTTCTTCGCTCTTCGGCCTTGTCAATCTTGTTCGAAGTCTTTGGTTTGCTTGCTTCTCCATGTCCTCCACGCCCGATCACTTCAGTAAACACTTCTGACTGGAAATCACGTCAATCAGGCAAATGTTATCGAGGACATAGGACTACTCGCGAAAAGCTAGCAACATCACCCAGTTGGGAGGTACCACGTGGGTAAGTAGGCAAAAGACCGTTATAGGCTCGCTAAATTTTGTGCAACTGTAGATTCGGTTACTGAGGCTTTGGGAGCCCTTATCAAATATAAGCACACTATCAGACTTTTAAAGGGTGGACTATCTAAGGAACGTTGTTCCACAAGTAGAGATATCGCCTTCTCTTCGATTTCACTCTCATCACGTTGGACGTGTGCAGTAAGGCACAAAAGCCATCAGGCTGAGAAAGAACGGCCCTGGTGGTGTAAAGGATAGCGCACTTGCCCGGTCAACGTAAGGTGCAGGTTCAAGTCAACCTTGCGTCAAGACTTTTGCCCATCACTAAGCATTCTTGTTATTTTACCATCGTTTCATCTTGAGTGAAATAAAAATGAGATGAAAAGGCGCACAGATAGCACCAGACCTTAAGTGTAGGAGGTCACGAAAAAGATTAGCTGCTTTTCTGAAGGTCACAAACGAGGCAGTCATAAGAGGACACGAGGCACGAATTTGTAGGAGAAAAAAATCTTGTGTAGGTAGCAGTTCGATTGAGAGCCGAGCACGTCTACTCTGGGAATCCCCAGCAACGAAAGGAGTCGAATTTGCTTTCGAGAAAAATCTTTTCGCTTGTTGAGTTTTTCCGTGCTATAGTTTCCTGTTTTCTTGTTTTACTGTTTTGACTGGCGACTGTAGGGCTCCCGCTTCACGTCCTCTTTCGCATGTACGGTAGTCTCTTTCGCTTCACGGAGGGCGGGGGGGGGAGATGAGCGGCAGGATCGTAGCGGGAGCTTCAGATAAGATTCTGTTGATTACCACCCAAAAAAGCGATGGAGCCGAGTCATATGTTCCAAGAGTTCATTTTAACGATGAGAGCGCATCTCTTTCGGCATATCTTCTCTCTCCCTCAAAATTATATTCCCAGTACAAGTATGTCATCACTCACGATGGCCGCTTCATCCGCATTTTCAATATTGGAATCCTGTGTAGTTTCTCCGTGACTTCTGTCCTCTGCGGAAAGAAGCTCCTTCCTTCGTGCTCTCTCTTCATTTTCTTGGCGAATGCGTTCTTGATGTTGACGACGTTTTTCTTTCATGACAGCAGCAGAATGAGACTTGCTACCAACGTTCAATTCAAAAATCGTCTGAATGACATAACAGCATTCAAATCCGCCTTACACTTGCCATTTCCGCCTCTGAATGAAAAGAAAAACCAGCTCCGCACATTAGCTTTATCTCTGCCAGCTCGTTCAAAATGGAGTACTGTTGAGTATCCTGGGCAGTACGAAGGAATGGATGAGCGGAGCATTCAGCTACTTTCAGTCTGAAAACAGCGGAAACGGACGCACAATTGTGCTAAATGCGGCATGTGCTTGCTTAAATTTTCGAGGTGCTAATGTACTCATTGTCAGCATTAGTGAAGAAATCGCAAGAATTCGTCGAAAGCAGCTAGCACCCGGCGGAAGATCAAACCACCCATCAGAGGGCAGAGAAGAGCGATTAGACACTGACAGTCATGCTTTGTTCACTGCAGAATGATGGGGCGTGTCAGGAAAGAGATGGGTTGGCAGCGCCAGCACCAATTCTTATTGCTTATTTCGGTTCGGCAAGCGACGAAGACTCTATCATCCGGTTCGTATTCAGCCGTTTTTCACAGTCACCTGTTGCGTCGCTTACCCTCTTTCACCAACTGGCGAAGAGCGGACTGGTGGCACTCTAAACCCAGCGAACAAGACTGTAGTTGCAAAGAAAGCAGAGGGATTTTTACATATTTATGTGGAGCAGACGAAAGAATAGTCAGGGTCAAGTTGCAAGTCCCTGGAGTTTTACAAGCGCAGTTTCGAGTAGAAGTGAGCTAGACCTAGGGAGAGGATTCTATTCACCCACGTCGTTGCGGATGAGTACGCATAACCGATAGAAATGATACATAAGGTCGGGTTCCAAGACCCTTCGCTAATCGACGGCGCATCTGGTGTATGTTGACGCGGGTCAACGTCGAGTCAGCGCAGCCGTAAAAGGGAAAACAGCCCAGATGCGTATCGATCGGCGCCGGCCGCTGGTGTTTTGCGAGAGCATAAGATAAAAGGAGGGTACCAAATTGTGTGACTAGGCGTTCACAAGTAGCAACGCTGCTGTTTCACGACCACTCTGCAAACCTTTCCATGTTACGTATAGGTATGGGCAGCGACCCTTGAACCATCGCCGCGACGCTAAGTCGCGAAGTCTAAGGCAACCTGGGACTACATAAGGATCTTTACGACAAAAAGGCTGCACCGTACGCTCTCTTTAACCTTTCTACCGATTCGGCGCGATGGTGGTGACGATGGCCGGATGTAAGCGCATCAAATAGCATTTGTAGCTTTCATGCGGAGCATGCCAGCTGAAAGTGATAGCTCAAATCACTACTGTGTTGAGGGCTATATTAATCAAGTAACTACTACCATTTCTTCATTATTATCATGGATGGAGTTGAAGAATTCTGATTCGAGCGCTGCTATGTTCTCAGGTGCCTTGCCGATTAAAGTCGTTTGCTCTTGAAAGAAATGATAGAATATATCAACACAGAATAAGTTCAATGCATAGACGGGACGTCTTTGCGTTTTGTTTTCGTGGTTGTTTTTTTTCTAGGGCCGAGTTTGGTGCGGCGGGTAACGCGAATTCACGACATCATAGTTTGTCATCTCTACTGCGCCAAAATCGCATGAGGTTTTCCCCAAAACCGGAGGAACAGGTCTGGCTAGATTATGGGCAGTTTCATCGGGGAGCGATCAGAGATATGGCCTGTACGCGCTCCGGCTGCTCTGGAGCTACACGACGCGGGAACAACGGGTGGGACAGGAATAGATGTTTCGGCTTGGGAGGGAATATGAACGTTGTGACTCACCCTAAGAAATCTAAACATGAGATTAAGTAAAAAGGTCTGGCAAAGCGAACTAAATCAAACGCGTACTGTATCAAGCAGAGGGCATATCAACACACCACGCCTGCAGCTACACATCAGTAAGCGATGAGAATATTGTGTTTTTCCTTTCCGCGACACCTGAACGCGACTAGTTACCGGGTCGCCTGACCAAAAGTTCGGAATCGAAAAGAAGTAATAAGATTTCAACCGGAGTTATTCTGTCAAGTAATCATCGGCCGCTGAACCACGTCCTACAAATAAGTTATTTCATCGGGTTCGGGCCCGACAAGCGCGTAGTAAGGCGCAGTACTTCATTTGAGAACATTAAGTATGCGTTCGTCTCGGACAGAATTTTGTTGAGGCAAAGCGGTCGTCTGTTTACGAGCTGACAAGGACGTAGAATTACAATGTGTCAAAAAATACGGCCATCATCCCCACGAAAAGCCATCAGTCTGCCACCACGTCAGATTGAAGTTTGCAGCCGCGCCACGCCCTTCCATCTCTGGATAGTTGTAGCAACAGAGCGCATAATCTCAGGCGTGAAAGAATTAACGCCAGGCACTGACCCTTTTGCAATATTCAGTTTCCGTGCCGTGGCGTCAAGTTGACTGTATATGAAGGAATTATCGATACCAGCCCGATTCATGATTCCTACCACATACCTAAAAACGGAATAGTAAGTCAACAAATTTATTGTGAAGAAAGGCTTGAAAGCCTTGGAAAAACATCCAGTCAAGCTGGCTTAACTGGTCACGATTTCCTATAGCGAGGCTACAGCTGTGGAGAAATTCCGAAGCGAAAACCCTGGGCATCTATCTATATTACAAGAAAGGGGTGTAATTTCGGGGTTGGAGGACAGGGCACGCGATGAGACCAGAGTGGTTTGTCCGCTTTTCCAACCCTGATAGTGATTCTTTCCCTTCTTGAGGCTCGTTCACAAACAGTTCAGACAGCTGGGATTGTCGCAAAGAGCTTCACAGTCCGGTGAACCGCAGCTACCGTAAGCCAAGCTGTACGAGACCCTCTCTTATTTGGGCTCAGGATGCGCCCCGCGAAATCGCGTTGCGGCTCAGGATGCGCGCGCGAAGTCGCGTTGCGCACCCAAGCGAGTGCGTCAATGTGGTGAAACGTAGATTGCGTGCAAGCCGGAGGTGGTATAAAATGGAAACTGTGAGAACCTCATACTCGGGAAACTAAAGAAAGCGCGCAGATTATACGGTAGCAGGCCGGTCTCGACTGGCGGAAGTTTACTGTTATCCTTTTCTCTCCCATCGTTGCTAATGCCACAAAAAAATAATAAAACCTGCGATATTTAAGAACTTACTCAACGTGCTTCATCGTTGCACAAAACACAACAGTTTGCTTGCCTTCAGCATCCATTTGTCGGCATATGTGTAACAATACTTCTAGTTTGTCATCAGCTCTACAGGTTGCAAACACCATTGAAAGCCGATCCGAAATCTTCTCGTCGACATCAAGGCGAACTTAAATCCGGATCCACACAGTTATAGCCAAATAAACTGAAGAAACTACTCACCCAGCATAGGATCCGATAGTCCAGCTTTCGCAAAATCCACAAGCATTTTCGGTAAAGTGGCCGAGAAGAGCAAGGTTTGTCTGCTTTCGGGTATACGTTTCAGTGTTTCCTAGACAACTAATATAACTGCAATTTCCTCATGAATACCCCTCAACCTCATACCGTCAACTGATCCTGGAATCCCATTTCAAATAATCGATCAGCCTCATCAGACACCACGACTGTACAGAGCTCAGCCGCAGATCCATCTCGACTATGACATGAAGAAGTCGACCAGGAGTTGCGATCAATCTTCAAAGCAATAATTCCTCGTCAGAATAGAATGGTACGAAAACCAAACAGAATAAATGCTAGGAAAAGGTGCTACGCTTAGGAGGGGCATTCTACATTTCCCTGGGTGTATGTCGTTTGGCGCAGTTTTTTTGTCGCCTAACGACGAGCCGCGGCCGCCAGAACATGATGTCAGACAAGCCATACAACGCGAAACAACTCGGGCGTAATTTCCAAATAGTCGCTTTTTCCTCCTAATGAAAGCATTTAAACGAGGACATGACCTATTATTAGAACCCGAGTCCACAAGAGCCCTAACCAACGTCACTGCCTATAAATGGTAAGGCACGGAAATACGAAAACGGCTCCACAGTCTGGGGTTCGACAAGTTATCCAACCTGATAGGCATGTAGTGTTACTTGTCAGAACACGTAAGCTGCAATGTGATCGCGCCAAAGGACCGCCTCCCCCCTTAGTCTCTCTTCCAAGTTGATGTAGAATTACACGTCACGCCTCGGCGATACTTGTGAAGCCTTGTCAAATGCTAACGAAGCTCCTGCTATTGCATAGCGGGACATGGATTTACAGACATCGATGGTGATTGACAGGAACCAGCAAAATGCCTCCACCAAGCCAACTGTGACAAACATCAAATGTGACTCAAACACTGAGACACTTGAATTGATAAGTGTCAAAGTTGCCAGAAAACGCCCTGAGCTAACTTTACTCAAAGTTTCGTGTTGCAGTAACAAGTAGCTATCTATCAAAGTTCCATGACGGCTCTTCTCGATAGCTTGAGCGCTACTAAGCAGAATCTCGCACCGAAAAATGTCGAACCCAGTGTAAAACTAATGGCTAGTGTGGAAGAATAACAGCACTTCTCAACTAAAATGCCTCTCCCCTTAACATCATATGAACTCACATGTCAGGATTTTCATGAATGCAAGAGAATTGATCCTCAATAGCATCTCCGCCGACTAGGATAGCACATCTGAGGCCTGTGAAACGACCCATCTGTAAAGAAGATTTGCAGAGGAAGTCTTGTAAGGTAGAGGACATAAGAGATAAAAAATTCATATCAGTGATATCCGAAAGATGTAGGTGCCTTTAGAAATAGTGAGTATAGATGAGTGATAACTGAACTTCAAAATCATATAACGCACAGTTTTGTTCGCTGCAAATGAAGGGGCGTATGAGGAGTTCGCGCGGCGACAGCCCGCTGCTATTCGTTTTTTCTCAGCAAGCGACAAAAGTGTATCATATCGTTCGTATCAGTGATATCCAACAATTGTTGACGCTTATCGGCCTCAGCAACTGCTCGACACAGGCTGCGGAATGCCCTCCGCCTCCATACTCGTCCCACCATCCGCAGTGAAAAAAACTGTATAAAAAGTAAATGAATGTTTGTATATTGCGTATAAGAAAGCAAATGAATGTTCTGACAGCTGCCACTTTTCAGGCAAACCGCAATCTTCCATAGAAAGCTGATTCTAAGGACAACAGTCTTTGACCTCTAGCAAGGTTATTGAATCTCCAGGCCTTTGTCCATAAAAGGTGAGATGGGGCTAAAGACAGTTGTAATAGTTAGCAAAAATGAGAACGAAATTTTGCCGCACCTCTTTGACGACTTTAAACGTTTGAAGGGCGAGTTCTCGCGTCGGTGACACTAAAAGAGCACGTATACCCCTTGTATCGCGCCGTTTCAAGCGCTGTAACATTGGAATAACGAAGGCTGCTGTTTTTCCACTGCCTGAAAAATGAAATACTGTATTGAACCATAACCACTTATGAAGTAATTTTTCGTTATTCCACAACCGCGGGTATCGTATGTTGGCGATCTCTCCCGGCGCGACAGGAGTTCCGGATAAAGTAACATGGAAAGTTTTAGAAAATTAGAAGGTAGGTGGGATGGAGGATGTGAAAGGGGTCATGCCAGAGGAGGAAGTTTTGAGAGGAGGTGTTACAGTGCAAAGATTTCCCCCAGTAGCAGGACGTGCCCAGACTCAAACAGCAAACCATCGATGGGTCTAACCTTTGGAGACCCCCCAACCAACCTCCCATCCTTCCAATTTTTCTCAACTCTTCTCTATCAAAAGAAGCCGCCATGGAGCGATGGAGGGAGAGTTACGCAGTACGGAACAACCATGAAAAATTGGAAGCGTAAATAAGTTTTATACTAGTGATCCCACCCTACCCTTCCCAAATCCATAAAAACAACTTCAATGGGTATCCCCTAGCGTACGACGTGCCCTGTCAAACACTGCAAAAGGTGAAAAGCATCGCACCTGTACGAGACATGGCCACGACATCTTTGCCATCAAGAATACAAGGAATGGTCTTTCGCTGGAATAATGTCAATCACCGAAGCAGATCTCACTGCAATTACCTAGTTAACAAATATATACCTGAATAGGAGTTGGCTGCTTAAATCCTTTCTTCTCTATCCCTTTGAAAACCGTATGGTCTAAGCCTGAAGCAGAAAAAATAAATAATTGACAAATAATCGAAAAAACCAACGCAAGTTCTTCTAACAACGACCATAGCCTGGCCAATCACTCGGCGGGGCCCTGCCAATCCTCCGCCCATTTTTCTGTTTCAGCGATTTCTTCTCAGATTGAAGATGGGAATAGTCGCGCTCCTCGTCGTCCGACATTTTTGTTACCCTAAGAAATCAATCGAACAAATTACGTTGAGAGATCTCAACTGAACTTGGACACTGAAAGGTGAAAACTGCTAGAATTATACGAAATTTGACAAAGAACTCGTAAACATCTGTAATACTCTACGCGTAATTTTTGTTTTTAGCGCAAACGCGGACAACATCTTTTACCTTACGCCTTCTCCATTATTTTCCCACTCCCCTAAGGCCGCGTTCATGACGTACCGTGCGACGACTTTTGCGTAAGTTGCGTAAGTTGCGTAAGCTGCGACTAGTTCGTGAAGAATACATACGTATCGATCCGACGAAAGCTGCGTAAGCTGCGTAAGTTGCGTAAACCTGCGTAAGTTGCGACTAGTTTGTGAAGAACACATACGTATCGATCCAAAGAAAGCTGCGTAAGTTGCGTAAGTTGCGTAAGCTGCGTAAGTTGCGTAAGTTGCGTAAGCTGCGTAAGTTGCGTAACCGACGACAACTTCGAGAAGAATAGATACGTATCGATCCGACGAAAGCGACGGAAGTGGCTGTAGGGCCATTTTTTGCATTTTGAGAATACTTCTCCCCTTTATTTTTTCTTTCCTTTTCCTATTTCCTTAATCATCTCAATTTATCTTCAATCCATTCTATCCTTGCTGTTTTTCGTGAAAAATAGCATGACGTGGCTTATGACGTGGCATCCTAGTGTATAAGCAAGAAATTCTCTACAGGATGGGCTACTGAGAAGGAAGGCAGAAAGAGTTTTTAAACAGCAGTGAATGTACAAAAAATAGGTGCACAAAACGCTGAGAACTTTCCGGACAACCTAATACAATTATGTGGCTCGGTCGAAATGTCTTTTTTTTGCTCCCCCCCCCCTCTTGTATATACGAATGACACAGCAAATTGATAGGGAAGTAACTACGGCAATTTCGAGGAAGAAAGTAAGAACAAAAATGAAGAGAGTTCGGCGATTTTGAGAAAGAAAGAAGAAAAGAATAAACCAAGATTATTAGGAACATCTCTGCTCTCACCACCCCCGCGGGGGACGCCCCGGGCGATTCTATCGTCGGCAAGTCAGGCGACGCCGCACATGCCGCTGCGCGGCACGCCGCGACGCGGCAATCCCGGAGTTGCATTACCGTACTCCCGAGTTATACTCCCGAGAGCAGAAATCATAGAACATTGATTATTGACATTCTTTGTTTGCGTGCGTTGGGTGTAATGGCTGGCGCGATTTTTCTCATTGCCCACACGTCAAATCCTGTCAGGCAAACCTACTTCCAGATAAATCCAACCTGTTACAACACGTCAACTGTAACGTGATCGCGCCAAACGTTCAAATTGTTAAAGGGTCGATGATCCCTTTAAGAATTTGAACGCCACGCAACAAAACACGTACGCGGCGGCCGCCACGCCGCCTTGCTCCGCCCACCGGCGCGACGACGCCACGATAGAATCACGAACATCTCTGCTCTCACAGTGAACCTCATGTTATCAAGGCACTCGTGGTGCCACGTGGCGCCACGTCTGCACGCAACTTACGCAGCTTACGCAACTTACGCAGCTTACGCAACTTACGCAACTTTCGCAGCTTACGCAACTTACGCAGCTTACGCAACTTACGCAGCTTACGCAACTTACGCAGCTTTTCCGTCAAATCGATATGTATCCAGTCTGCGTGAAGCTGTCGTCGGTTACGCAGCTTACGCAACTTACGCAACTTACGCAGCTTACGCAACTTACGCAGCTTTCGTTGGATCGATACGTATGTATTATTCACGAACCAGTCGCAGCTTACGCAACTTACGCAGCTTACGCAGCTTTCGTCGACGTTGACGACGACGTCGCACGGTAAATGAACGCGGCTAAAACACATGGTTGGTGAGACATCCCCAATAGGAGGGGGGGGGGGGTACTATTTGGCCGCCAAGAGAAGGGGTCGTATTTGGGCTGGGGAAAACTTATTTTGATAGTTGATTTTTCTCGCTTCACGAACGTTGCAAGGGGGGTGGGGTCGAATTTACGTTTTGGCGTTTAGGAGCGGTGGCTGACTTTTCATATATATTTTTTGGGGAGAGCGGGCGTACCGACCCCCCCCTCCCCCAAAAAAAAGGGGGGGTCGTACAGACTTCAGGCCGCGTTCATACGTGATGCAGAAATGCGAAACCACGGAATGTGCAGAACTGCGGAATTTGCAGAAAAAGAAAATATGTCTATCGGTTTCAAAAACCGTGGAATATGCAGAAGTGCGGATGCAGCAAATGCGAATGGAGCCGATCGATCCTCAATCCTTCCTTGTCCGTCATTTCTGCATTTCTGCAAATTCCGCACGACGGCAGGGAAGAACCAATCGATCCCTATCAATTCTTTGTCCGTCATTTCTGCATGTCGGCAAATTCCGCGGAATTTGAAGAAATGCAGTTTTCAGATCGATACGTATATATTTCCTTTCTGCAAATTCCGCAGTTCTGCATATTCCGCATTTCTGCATCATGTATGAACGCGGCCTCACCAAAATCCCCAACCAGTGATATGCCCTGTTACTCTCTCTCTCTCTCTCTCTCTCTCTCTCTCTCTCTCCCTCTCTCTCGTCTCCTCTCTCTCGTCTCTCTCCCTCTCCTCGTCCCTCTTCCTCTCCCTCTCCCTCTCCCCTCTCCCTCTCTCCTGTTCTCCTCTCTCTCTTCTCTCTCTCTCTCTCTCTCTACTCTCTCCCTCCGAACCAGATCTCCTCCGAGTGTAGTTGAGAGAGCCGCCGTCGCTTCATCGAAAGCCAGGAACCGGTGGCCAACCATGTAACTCGTAGCTCGTATAAATAAGGCAAGAGTAGGCTGGAAGTATGTGAGTCACGGATCGAGCCCACGAGTTCTCCTGCTTGATGTGATTGGTAAAAATTACTGTTTCAGGTAACTGCCGCTGGGCAGCGTAGATAACTTTCTCCAAGTTTGAAACTTGCACGGGCAGCTGTCACGGCCCACCCACACACACTAACCATAGGCAATGGCGGTACTTGGCGCACTCTTCATTGCTGGTAGTGTATACGCTCCTGACTGGCATGTTCGCTGCGCAGAATCGGTATGACGTACAGTCGTCATCCTTGCACTTGATAGGGGCGTGTCGGCGAGAAGGAGCGTGCACACTGTTTGAAGCCTTCTCAGCCTTTTCGTTGAAACGCGTATGCGACAAAAAGTGATAGAAAACGAGTAACACGAAGGATATAATACAGTAATGTCACTCTCCTGGTTCAACGATTGGTGCAGTACGGGTGCTGACGACCGCGCCGCACGCAGCCGCACTGACATTGACTATCAAGTGCAAGGATGACGACTGTAAAAGTGATGCTGCTTGAGGATAGCGCTTGCGGTGTATGGAGACGGCATCCGGGTAATATTCCCCTCCAGCCCTGTCCAAGTGCAGTTCTGAGCGGAGAAAGAAACATGCTACTGCAGCTGCAGACCCTGTTCCACCTCCACACAAAGCGACCGGGAAACAACTATCCATGGAGGTGAGTGTCATATAGTATTGCCTTAATGTGACAGGATTCAAAAATGTCAGCGTATGGAAAAGAAGTTTTGTACAATTCACGGTTCGTCCTGCGCCTCCTCCCCGCTGCCGCCGCCATCCCAGCCATGGTTTTGTTTGAAAAAACTGGATGAGTAAGCGATACAGATGCAAGTCAGATTTTTTGGAATGAATCATTGTACTTGAATGCGAAGGACGATGGCCTTTATACGCCATGCGAGGATCCTGGTGGAAAAGTTTGGCAGCTCTAAAGGGAATTCGATATCGTGGATGCTTTACCAGTGCTCTCTGAAAAAGGTGATGGAACAATCGTAATGTAATCGTAAAGTTGTTCATGTTTGTTGTCTTTGTTTATTTTTTTCTTTTTATAGTGCCATCCCCTAATTGAGTATGTTCTGTCTTTTCAAGGCTGAGGCGCACCCTTGGGTGATATCAATAAAAATATTATAATGGCGCCAACATTGGGCCAACGGGAGCAAAGACGGCGCACACGTGCAGAGCACGCAGTCTTGTCTTGTTATCTGAACTGAATATTGAACGTGACGACAGAGATCATTTCACCCGACCTGGAATTGCCTCCACCCGACTTCAAATAGGTTTCGCACCACCGCACGATGCTTCGCGGCAAATTATGATTGCCTTGGCTATCTCCCCGATCTCAGCAAGTCGTACTACTAGCTTCCAGCATTGTAACCGCTGTATAATTTTGAACAACAATTACAGTGTTAGCTATGTATCTTTCCCGCTTTCCAAAGATTCAGTTACAATGGTATGCAGATGAATCATCTAGATTTGTCCAGAAAATTAGGCCAGCAGGATGAATAAACAAGGTGGATTCATTGCACAGGTGGCATTCCATGAAGCTGCATATATAGTAGCAAAGAAACTTTCTCGGTGGTACCATGTACAAAATCGTCTTTCTCGTTATTCTGGTCTCGCTACTTGCGTTGACGCATTCTGATAGCAGTAGCAGTGGTAAGTTACCACAAAACTTTGTCATTTTTTTGTTGATGGTCTAGTGCCCCGCCGTTCCAAGATGAGAGATTTTTGAAAAAAAAAGGGCGGGAGGCTATCTGGAGTAAGTGAGGTAGAGGTGTATTCTTCCCAGGCGAAGTTGCTATGACTGAAGATCGTTTTCGGACGAAGGTAGTTGTCTCGGGTTTTGGGGAGATGGTCAAGACAATGGCAATTTGCCGTTTCGTAACTTGCATTACCATTACGGACTGTCGGGGCGTATCAACCAAGCAGGGTACAGCATCCTTGTGTGAAAACACATGGGGGGGTCGTACTTTTCCGCTGGGGAGGGGGTCGTATTTGGGGTAAGACAAATTTATTTTGATAGTTGATTTTTTCTTGTGGAAAAAGGGGGGTCGTATTAATTTTTTGT